>OY757543.1:30631712-30649212 GCA_963584105.1 Alviniconcha strummeri
GAGAGAGAGAGAGAGAGAGAGAGAGAGAGAGAGAGAGAGAGAGAGAGAGAGAGAGAGAGAACTCGAACTCGAAAACTTTATTTTACAAGGATTGTAGTTTAGGTTCAGTCAAAAACCTGTCTAACAACTAGTCCTTGCTAAGCTACTGATAAATAGATATCAAATTACAGGCATTATTTATATACATATAGGTAGGCAGAGAGAGAGAGAGAGAGAGAGAGAGAGAGAGAGAGAGAGAGAGAGAGAGAGAGAGAGAGAGAGAGAGAGAGAGAGAGAGAGAGAGAGACAGACAGACAGACAGACAGACAGACAGACAGACAGACAGACAGACAGACAGACAGACAGACAGACAGAGGTGGGGGGAGCCATTCCCCTCTTTCGCCTGTGTTCTATTTCTCTAAATGTCACCACCACGTGTTTTGCCATTATTTTCTGTTAGCTGCATGTATTGGCAATAAGGCTGCACGTGCCGTGTTGTTTACAAGGAAATACATCCACGTGTGGCTTAGAAACCAGCTAAGTAGGTAGAGGTACAGCAAGCCCCCCCAACCACATTTTGCAAAAACGATTCCACTCGAAAACAACCAGAGGAAGTTGTGGGAGGCCGGGGGAGGGGGGAGGGGGGGAAGCAAAAAGGTTTTTCGTGAGCAATATTCCTGGGAAGTATTCATTCCAGGCTACACTCATTAGCCTGTTCGTTGTAATGGGGCCCGGATAGCTCAGTGGGTACAGCGTCCGACTGAAGGATCAGGCGCAATACTGAAGCGGGTTCGAGTCCCCGGTGTGGCAAGGGAGTTTTTCCCAGAGGCGGCTTCCAGCGCAGACTGTCCTGTGGTGTCCGTACAGCCCCCGTGTGCAATCGCAGGCAGAGAACAGTTTGCACGTCAAAAGTCCCAAACACTAGCAGCCATACCATTGTCTGGACACACGAAAATACTACACACACAGACAGGAGTGGGTAGCGCTGCTCTTGCGGCTGCTGTGCCTTACTTACCAAGGTATGGCGACCGAAATTTCCCGCAAGGGACAAAGAAGTACTAAAAAAAGCAAACAAATTAGAAATAGCCGTTGCTGGCATGGGGTCAAGGTTATATGTGGATCAGCCTACGTGTGTGGCAGCACCAAGGCGAGAGAAAGACACAAAGACCTACCTGGCGACCAAGGCGAGAGAAAGACACAAAGACCTACCTGGCGACCAAGGCGAGAGAAAGACACAAAGACCTACCTGGCGATCAAGGCGAGAGAAAGACACAAAGACCTACCTGGCGACCAAGGCGAGAGAAAGACACAAAGACCTACCTGGCGACCAAGGCGAGAGAAAGACACAAAGACCTACCTGGCGACCAAGGCGAGAGAAAGACACAAAGACCTACCTGGCGACCAAGGCGAGCAGAAAGACACAAAGATCTACCTGACGACCAAGGCGAGAGAAAGACACGAAGACCTACCTGACGACCAAGGCGAGAGAAAGACACGAAGACCTACCTGTCCGATTTTGTGCACGCCGGTCATCATGTCCTTGTGTAGCACGTGGAACACGAAGACGTGTCCGAGCAGCTTGGGGTTTTCCTGTTGATCTCGAAGACGACCTGGTGGTGCCAGACGGGGTCCTGCGTGTTCTGCCGCACCTTGCACTTGGCCTTGCCCTCCCGCATGCCATTGACGTACATCTCCACCTTCACGTAGGGGTCTGAAACCACGACGACACGGGGCGATGGTGAGACAGTCTGTCTGCCGTACTTAACAAGGTGAGACAGTCTGTGTGCCGTACTTAACAAGGTGAGACAGTCTGTGTGCCATACTTAACAAGGTGGGACAGTCTGTGTGCCGTTCTTAATAAGGTGAGACACTGTGTGCCGCACTTAACAAGGTGAGGACAGTCTGTGTGCCGTACTTAACAAGGTGGACAGTCTGTTGCCGTTCTTAATAAGGTGAGACACTGTGTGCCGCACTTAACAAGACAGTCTGTGTGCCGTACTTACAAGGTGAGACAGTCTGTGTACCGTACTTAACAAGGTGAGACAGTCTGTGTGCCGTACTTAATAAGGTGAGACACTGTGTGCCGCACTTAACAAGGTGAGACAGTCTGTATGCCGTACTTACAAGGTGAGACAGTCTGTGTGCCGTACTTAACAAGGTGAGACAGTCTGTGTGCCACACTTAATAAGGTGAGACACTGTGTGCCGCACTTAACAAGGTGAGACACTGTCTGTGTGATGTACTTAACAAGGAGAGA
Organism: Alviniconcha strummeri; assembly: GCA_963584105.1. NCBI lineage: Eukaryota > Metazoa > Mollusca > Gastropoda > Provannidae > Alviniconcha > Alviniconcha strummeri. The sequence goes on from OY757543.1 coordinate 30,633,949, forward strand.
CAGTCTGTGTGCCGTACTTAACAAGGTGAGACAGTCTGTGCGCCGTACTTAACAAGGTGAGACAATCTGTGTGCCGTACTTAACAAGGTGAGACAGTCTGTGCGCCGTACTTAACAAGGTGAGACAGTCTGTGTGCCGTACTTAACGAGGTGAGACAGTCTGTGTGCCACACTTAATAAGGTGAGACAGTCTGTGCGCCGTACTTAACAAGGTGAGACAGTCTGTGTGCCGTACTTAATTAGGCAACGCAAAACATGAGCTAATTTTCAGTGGAAACACTGACCTTTCTCAAGCAATAAACAGACAGGTAAAACTAACATATGATGACAGAACACTAACAAATCATGATAAGAACACTAACAAATGATGACAGAACACTAACAAATGATAACAAATGATGATAGAACACTAACAAATGATGCCCGAACACTAACAAATGATGACAGAACATTAACGAATGATGATAGATGAAAAGTGTCTACTTATTTTCTTTTTACTTAGAGCCGAAGTTAGTCTGGAGTAGCTTGCCAGAGCCACCTCCAGCACTGACAGATAAAACTATTGTCATCTACCAGCATTTGTTAGTGTATTACCTCTCTCTTGCTTAAGAAAAGTGGTTCGGTTGAAAATCTGCGGCGTTGTCCTATCAAAATCAGCTTCGGATTTTTATTTTATTTTTTATTATTTTTTATTAACCTTTTTGGTTTTTGATCTTGCTTCCCAGAACCCAGCGGTCAACTATGTTTTTCTCTCTCTATTTAAGAAACAAATCAGTACAATTGTCTTTGTATTGTTTGTTCTGGTTTGTGTCTATATGCACAAAACGAATTTGAACTAATCGGCTCACCCCATTGTTATGAATTATCGTGTGCAACAATAAAATATCAAAGCCTCTCTCTGTCTCTCACTCTTTGTCTCTGTCTCTCTCTCTGCACACACACACACACACACACACACACACACACACACACACACACACACACACACACACACACACACACACACACACACACACACACGCACGCACGCACGCACGCACGCACGCACGCACACGCACGCACGCACACACACGCTCGCATGCACGCACGCACGCACGCACACACACACACACACACACACACACGCACACGCACACACACGCACGCACGCACACACGCTCCCAGGCACGCACGCACGCACGCACGCACACACACACACACACACACACTAACACACACGCATACTCACGTACACACACACACGCACGCACGCACGCACACGCACGCACGCACGCACACGCGCACACAGAATAAGCAGATCCAATTTACATAAATTTAGCTGAAGCCACTTGCGAACAGAAGCCAAAAAGTGCACTTTATTGGAATTCTCCAGATACATAATTTGAATTAATTTTCAAATGTTTCTGTACTGGCGGTCCGTGTGTGATCTATGGCCACTTGTTGCAGCAGTGGCCACTTGTTGCAACAGTGGCCACTTGTTGCAGCAATAGCGTGGCCAGCTTCAGTGGAAGCAAAGTGGCCTGAGGCCCAGTGAAACTCTAGGCAGCTCAAGCGGTGTTGAGGAAGGAAGAGGGATGATGGAGTGGCAGGGAAGGTGCTCACAGACAGGAGGTAATTGTTACCCAGCCCTGTAAACATGCAGGATACCATTCGGAAGCGTTTTGGTTACGGCCAGTTATGGTCAGTTACGGCCAGTTATGGCAAAGCATGCAGCGAGAATCAGGATCGTATAAAAATTTAATATACCCAATCCGACTTTTCGCATCCGGTTCGGTTCCATTTTTCCAAAAAGGGCCTGGATCGTATTGTGCACAGCCAACCCGGATGGCCTAGTCAGGTTTGGGCCCAAAGAATCTGGTCCAGAAGCAAGAATGTGCAAGAATCATTGGGCCCGGTTCTGGCAAAACACAACCAGCCCGCTACCAGTTTCCTAGTTTCAGACTCGGTTGCGTTCTTCCACAGACGGGCAGGTGATACTGTGCAAAACCGGCCCTGATCCGATTTGGTTCTGGCTGACTGTGTCAGATTTTGGCCAAACGGATCCGACCTGGAAGCAAGCCAGTGTGCAAGAATCATTCCGCCCGCTTCTGGCCAACGTTTCCGATCCGATCCGGATGAGATTGGAATGGGATCCGGCATGTTTTTATTGGCAGTCTGCTCGCTGGCCACGCACACAGAGCGGTGGCTGCCGGCTACCACAGCCAGCTACCATGGCACGTAACCCGTTTCAGACAGGGCATACTTGTGTAGGTATCGGTTTTACACACGCGCATATACATACATACACACCACAAAAACAGCACACACACACACACACACACACACACACACACACACACACACACACACACACACACACACATACACGCATGCGCACACACACACACACACAACACCCACACACACACACATACATACACGCACGCACACACACACACACACACACATACATACATACACGTATGCACACCCCCCCCCCCCCCACCCACACACACACACAGAGTTACTTATTGCTCCGAGCAGAGATAACCTGGGTTGATTTCGGGATCGACTCGTCATCCTCTTGCCATGCACTGGCCCTTGCTGAACTACCCTGGGTCAAATTCCTACCCTTGCTGAACTACCCTGGGTCAAATTCCTACCCTTGCTGAACTACCCTGGGTCAAATTCCTACCCTTGCTGAACTACCCTGGGTCAAATTCCTACCCTTGCTGAATTACCCTGGGTCAAATTCCTACCCTTGCTGAATTACCCTGGGTCAAATTCCCACCCTTGCTGAACTACCCTGGGTCAAATTCTGACCTTTGCTGAATTACCCTGGGTCAAATTCTGACCCTTGCTGAATTACCCTGGGTCAAATTCTGACCCTTGCTGAATTACCCTGGGTCAAATTCTAACCCTTGCTGAACTACCCTGGGTCAAAATCTGACCCTTGCTGAACTACCCTGGGTCAAATGCTGGACTAGTCAGACACTCACTCTTGGCTACGCCACACTGACTTACTTATTGCTCCAAGCAGCGACACTCTGGGCAGATTTCGGGCTTCTAGAATGTTGAAGACAATCTTCCCGGCCACAGGTTGATAGCACCCGGAGAGGTGAAGGTCGCCTTGATGCAGCTGCACGTGAAACACAAGAGAAATAAATAAGTAAATAAATAACAAAGTGAGATTTAGGTCAAGCGGGTTGGCCCGCCTTCTGTTGTGTATATATCGCTTTGAGATCCTGCATCTTGCATGTTATTTAAATTTTCTCCCTTTCTCTCTCTGTGTCTCTGTCTGTCCGGCTATCTCTCTCTCCACCCCCGTCTCTTTTCCCCTCTTTCATCAGATGGTTTTGAATCTTTAACATGTTTTGCTGTTTTTATTTCTAACTCCGCCTGAATGGTCGTCGCTGGTATCTGATTAGGTCTTTATACGTACAGTGTTGTTAACATGAGCTTAGTTCTGCCCATCACCTATTCGTTCTGAGGTGACGCGACACAGTAAATGGATACTACAACCCAGTCATTGTTAAATAGGCATTACAACCCAGTCATTGTTGAATGGACATTACAGTAAACCCGGTTGTAACTAGCTTAAATACGGCCACGAAAACCAAAGTCCAAACCAGAAAACAGAACCGGTTAAGTGGCGCGCGTATCTACAAGAAAACAACAACAAAAAACAACAACACATCAACAACAAACAAAAAACAAACAAACAAAAACAATCCCAATCCCTCCCACCCCAAAAAGTTTTTTTAAAGGAAGAAAGAAAATGGACCAAGCAAATTGCAGAGGCTAATGAACATGACCGTGGAAAAAGTTGGTTTCATTCTCATTTGGAAAAGGCCTTCAGCTATCAAGGTGATGTAAAAACAAAAATTCCAGTAAAGTCTGAGCTGACGAAGCCTTGAAAGCACAGCCACTAATGTTGCAGATTTCTTTTCTTTCTACGAAATCACGTGTTTACCCCCCCCCCCCCCCCCCCCCCAGGAGTCTCGAGTTGTACGGTTGAGCGGGCATTTGCTTTAAAGAAAGGAGCGTGTCAAACGACAAAACTGGGCCTAGAAATCTCCCATGGGCGTTAAAACCTGAGGTTAAACCTCGGTCACTCCGCCCTTCGGATTGCAAGAAAAGCGGTTGGTTGAGTGTTGCTTTACGTCCACAGAAACCGTAGGTTTATTAGGGACGGGAGCCCAGGACGGCCACCTCGACTTTCACACAGCTCCTGAGCTCTGAAGAAAAGCGGGGGTGAAGTAGAGCTTCATGTCCCCGGATGTCGGTTGACATATTAGGGACAAACGATGACCAATGCCGAAGCATGTTTCAATGTTGCTTTACGTTCACAGAAACCATAAGGCTCATTAGGACGGAAAGCCCAGGACGGCACCTCGACTCTCACACAGCTCCTGAACTATGAAGAAAAGCGGTGATGATGATGAGTTGATGCTTAATGTCCTCAGATGTCAGTTGACATATTAGGGACAAGTTGTGACCAATGCCGAAGCACGGTTCAATAATTCTTTACGTCCACGGAAACCAGAAGGCTCGTTAGGACGGACAGTCCAGAGCGGCCACCTCGACTCTCACACAGCTCCTGAACTATGAAGAAAAGCGGGACTGTGTCGCTGATTTTACTGCTGTCTGGGCGCCGACATGTTGATGCGCGCGCATCCGTAGCAGACGAACTCTGAGCAGTTCTAGGGACGTCAGACAAACCTCTGGGCCAAGCGGAGACTGGGGTCGTAACTATGAATCGTGGGCAGCGAACCTTAGCGGTGCAGAGCGTTCCGCTGTTACGCACAATACAAAAATAAACTTACCGGTTTTATTATCTAATTTTTAAAGTTGTAATTCGACATTAGTGCAATTCTGACAGTGACGGAAAGCCATAGATTTTGTCATATCTTTCCTTAGTGCGTAGTCACAATTTACCGATCTTTAAAGTCCGAGTATGAAATTATTCACCGTGCTGGCACGAAACAATCAGGCCTATGAGGCAAACGGCGTTTTCGCTGACTGTTCAAGCATTTATTTATTTTTTCCGCCGAGAGGCCCCTTTGAGTGAAAGATACAAGTTATAAACAACTGACGTACGGTATGACGTGCCTTCTTTTCGGCAACAATTGGACAGGGATGTTGAAGTCTATTTCGTTTACGCTTCTAAGTTTAATTGACTGGATTATTAATGCTACGTCCCCCCCCCCCCCCCCCCCCCCCTGGACAGAGATGTTGAAGTCTATTCTGTTTGCGCTTCTAAGTTTAATTGACTGGATTATTAATGATGCTCTGTTTTCATCTCTCTCTCTCTCTCTCTCTCTCTCTCTCTCTCTCTCTCTCTCTCTCTCTGTTTCTTTCTTTCTTTCTTTCTTTCTTTCTCTCTTTCATCATCCCTCCCTCCCTCCCCCTCTCTATGTGAAAAGTATGATTCATACTGAGGAGATCCGTTGCTGTTGACGGGACGTTAAAATCATCGTTCCAGCCAGCTGCCTCTGTCTCTCTGTCTGTCTGTCTGTCTGTCTCTCTGTCTCTGTCTGTCTGTCTGTCTCTCTCTCATTTCGTTTCCTTTCTTCTTTCTTACAGCTGTTTTCACTGGCGGCAGACAGAAGCACGGCCCTTCAGTCTTACAAATAAGAACAAACGGAGGAAAAAATAAAACAAAATAAAACTTTTGGAACTTAAAACAACAAAATCGCAATTTGACCGGAAAATGTGTGAGGGGGCGTATGCTGTGACCAAATTTCACAGTCAACTGAGGAATTAGCTCTGTGCTTTCTCTGTCAACATTCTATCTTTCCGCCGCGTTAGCCACGTGTTGGCAGGATGCGAAAGCGCACATCAGTGAAGGTGAAAGCAATTTAAAAGGTTGGGAAGTTTAAGGGGCCTCGTACCGCGCTGTGAAGGAGAGACGTTGTGAAGCGAGAAATGACTTTCATGTCTAGCTGGACGGCAAAGGCTGTCGACTCTTCGCAAAATAATCTACTTTGGCTGCCCGCCGCGCCTCACGAAGGGAATGTCACGTGGAGCCACGCTTTCAGCGAGATCACAGCGAGAAAAAAGGTACAAGGGAGCTAAGGCTGGATGGACGTTTACTTTGACAAAGTTCAGTGTGGCTCACGCTCGTGTTTAGTTCACTGCCTCGGGCTCTTTTGGTTGCCGCCAGAGTTGTGTTTAATGGTCAAGTGAGCACGACATTTTCACACCAGCTGCCGAACCACCCGAGTTATGCCGGTGCGACTTGGTCATCTGACTGCGTACGCGAGGGCAGTGTAGCACTGCAAAACTGCCGGCAGATACAAAGTGTCTGAGGAAATGGGCATACAGAAACACACTGATCGTCGGCACACGCACGCACGCACGCACAGACAGACAGACAGACAGACAGACAGACAGACAGACAGACAGACAGACAGACAGACAGACAGACAGACACACACACACACACACACACACACACACACACACACACACACACACACACACACACACACACACATCCTACGCACATACAGGTATTCACACCAAACACACACACACAGACACACACATACACACACACACACACACACACACACACACACACACACACACATCCTACGCACATACAGGTATTCACACCAAACACACACACACAGACACACACACACACACACACACACACACACACACACACACACACACACACACACGCGCGCGCGCGCGCGCGCTACATACCCGTTGCCCCAACTGACCCCCCACCCCACTCCCCCTTTCATGCCCCTCGGGAAGTGGGGAAGTGGTTCACATCCATCAGCCACACAGGGCTTACGTACACCCCTCATACCTCCCCCTACTCCCACCCCTAATCAACGTACCCTGTAGACAGTCTGAGGAGTCATAACGGGTTCTATCTGTCCCTACGCGTATCCACCATACCCCCAACACCACCAACCCCACCACCACCACCATTTGATCAACGTACTCTGTAGACAGTCTGAGGTGTGGTGACGAATTCCACCTATCCCTACGCGTATTCCTCATACCCCCCCCCACCACCACCTCACCACCACCACCACCACCACCACCACCATACCACCACCACCACCACCACCACCAGCACCTCATCACCACGACTACCAGCACCACCTGATGAACGTACCCTGTAGACAGTCTGCGGTGTGATGACGAGTTCCACCTGTCCCCCAGGGAAGTGCTCCACGTCCATCAGCCTCACGGAGCCCACTCCCACCAGGTGGCGCCGCGACACGTGGTGAGAGGAGTACACCTGGAACTCCAGGTCCGACTCCTCCGTGATCTCGCTCGGCACGATGTCCTTGATGCAGAACTTCTCCAGGAAGAGAGGGTCCTGCCACAGAGGGATACATGACAGTGTTACCTCGGATTCGTCCAAGCACTGGACACGGAAACAACACAGTTCAGCCAAAGACAGATAAGTGGTTCAGCTCTCCATCCTATTTTTCATTGGACACGAAAACAACACAGTTCAGCCAAAGACAGATGGTTTTCAAATTTTAAGTGTTAAGTGTCGTTTTGTTGCTTGAAAAAGGGAATTACCCCGAAATTTCGCATTTTGTGCTTTGCCCTAATAAACAGTTTTTTTTTTAACCTTTCATGTGTTCGGATCTTGTTTTAGAATGCTAAATGGGTGTGAGTGTGAATGTTTTCATTTCGATGACCCCCACCTGTGGGGCCCAACATGCTTGCGATCAGATTAGTTCCTTTAAAGAATTGTAGCCAACAAGGGAGCGGCATGTCCCGGGGACAAATCGATATGAAGGCTTCTCAGCGCGCAGTTTCGCTGGGAACAAGCGGTCCAGTAAACAGCGAGACTTTAATCCTAAACGTCCCCGGAAGTTCTCCCTGTAGATGCAGCAGGCAAACGAACACCAAGCCTGTCGGCGCACAGCCCTGGAGAACCGGGATCAAAGGGACGCGGCGTCTTTGAAGCAGAATTCTCCAGGAATTAAGAGGCGGTCTTGAGGACAAAAAAGGAGTTTTTAACTTGTTGACGTAAACAGTTCCCGGGAGCACACCAAGCGACTAAGGCTCGCAGGCTATGTAAGTAACGAATGGAAAATAAAATACCTCCCCCCCCCCCCCACACACGTGTGCCTGTGTATATGTGTGTGGCTGTGTTGTAACTGTATGAACGACAGGTGTTGTTCCACAGACACTGGGGCCTCATTCTTTGTCGTTGTGTATTATGGAGTCAGTCTCTCCTCCGTCCTGATTATGGGTCTGATTTACTCCTCCAGCTACTATTCCTGCTTCCATTATCTATAATCATAATGTTTCTCTTAATATAGGCAGTGTGATTTGGAGTGTGTCTCTATGCAACATTGTCATTTAAATGCTTCGTTGTTCATTATGTATCTGGACCATATTTCTCTTGGCTTATAATCATTGTCATCGTCATCATTAATGTGATAATCAGTTTTTACTGGTGTTTGTTATGTAGCCTATTGACATGTCGATTAGCAAGGACAGAGTGTAAGAATAGCGGGCAACTGCCCAACTTTTTAATCCTCGTGTAATAAAGTTCTGAGCTCTCTCTCTCTCTCTCTCTCTCCCCCCCCCCCCCCCCCCCCCGTCCCTCCGCTCTACCTATTGTGTGTGTGCATTACTACCTTTATAGACAAAACGGGGCGAAGTCTCACGACGACGCACCTGCTATTGATCGAAACTCACTGCATCAGCACCCCCAGACACTCCGCCATCCATGTGCTAGCTACCGCCTCACGACGCATGCGCACAGGCCGACACCGACAACATCGTGACGATGCTGACGCCGCACAGATCTCCACCAAATGACCCAGCGGCAAAAAAGCACCCTGACGCAGGAAGCCCGGGCTGGCGGAACCTTCATTTACTGCCCCTTCCTGGCCTTCGGCTTTTTTCGGCAGCCTCCGACTGGGAGGCGGAGTTTATGGCACTTCCTGTGGCCTCGGTATGAGTTTCAATTAACGCTGGTGACATTTCGCAATTGTGGGTTTGGAGCATCCTATTCTCACGAGCCCTCCAGACTTACGTCCCTTGATGAAGGGGGGGAGGTGAGGGGGGATGGGGGGGGGGGGGAGTGGGGTGGAGACGAGGCCATGGTTCACAATGAGTGGTCGTGACACTAAGTGTCCTAAAATCCGTGGCGTTTCACTATTTCTTTCTTTCTTTTGATGGTGGGTTTCACTCCGTCTGATTGAGTTAAGTGTGGGTGGTTCTTGGGCGTGGGCAGGAGCTGAATGGGTGGATGAGTCAGTGTGTGTGTGTGTGTGTGTGTGTGTGTGTGTGTGTGTGTGTGTGTGTGTGTGTGTGTGTGAGAGAGAGAGAGAGAGAGAGAGAGAGAGAGAGAGAGAGAGAGAGAGAGAGACAGACAGACAGACAGACAGACAGACAGACAGACAGAGAGACAGAGAGAGAGAGAGACAGACAGACAGACAGAGACAGACAGACAGAGACAGAGAGCACAGACAGACAGACAGACAGAGACAGAGAGAGACAGACAGACAGACAGACAGACAGACAGAGACAGAGAGAGACAGAGACAGACAGACAGAGGAGAGCGAGACAGACAGAGAGGGACAGACAGACAAAGAGACACAGAGAAAGAAACACACACACACACACACACACACACACACACACACACACACACACACACACACACACACACACACACACACACACATACACACACAGAGCGACAGAGAGAGAGACAGAGAGAGGCAGAGACAGAGACGTACCCTTGTGTTACGCAGGGTCTTGGTGCGGTATTTAAAGGTCCTGCCCGGCACCAGGAAAGCTTTGACGTAGGGATTCACTTCGATGTCTTCGGGGATGCCAGGGATCACAAGTCCCTGTGCCTGAAAACCACACAACAACGTAGGTACATGTACACACAATAACCCTGATAACCACGCATCAGCGTCAGTATATGTACACACAATAACCCTGATAACCACGCATCAGCGTCAGTACATGTACACACAATAACCCTGAAAACCATGCATCAGCGTAAGTACATGTATACACAATAACCCTGAAAACCACGCATCAGCGTAAGTACGTGTACACACAATAACCCTGAAAACCACACAACAACGTAGGTACGTGTACACACAGTAACCCTGAAAATCACACAACAACGTAGGTACGTGTACACACAGTAACCCTGAAAACCACGCATCAGCGTAGGTACATATACATGTACCCGTCCATCCAGCTCTTGTTCATTTCCGCATCAGACCTGACTTTTAAAAATGATTTGTTTGTTCTTCTTTTTCCTTCGAGGTGAGACTGGGGGTGTACTGCCACAGTTTGATACAGGTAGCTTCCAAAGGCACTTGGTAAGAATTTGGTAGCACCGCACTGTTCCTGCTCGCTTGCCCTCGGCAGGGGTTCCATGAAGGGATAAGGAAGAAAGAAGGCAAACAGAATACAAACTACAGAATGTTGTTTGTGTGTGTTGTTTGTGTGTGTTGGTGTTTGTGTGTGTTGGTGTTTGTGTGTTGGTGTTTGCGTGTGTTGGTGTTGTGTGTGTTGGTGTTTGTTGTGTTGGTGTTTGTGTGTGTTGGTGTTTGTTGTGTTGGTGTTGGTGTGTGTTGGTGTTTGTTGTGTTGGTGTTTGTGTGTGTTGGTGTTGTGTGTTGGTGTTTGTGTGTGTTGGTGTTTGTGTGTGTTGGTGTTTGTTGTGTTGGTGTTTGTGTGTGTTGGTGTTTGTTGTGTTGGTGTCGTGTGTGTTGGTGTTTGTTGTGTTGGTGTTTGTTGTGTTGGTGTTGTGTGTGTTGGTGTTTGTTGTGTTGGTGTTGTGTGTGTTGGTGTTGTGTGTGTTGGTGTTTGTGTGTGTTGGTGTTTGTTGTGTTGGTGTTTGTGTGTGTTGGTGTTGGTGTTGGTGTGTGTTGGTGTTTGTTGTGTTGGTGTTGTGTGTGTTGGTGTTGTGTGTGTTGGTGTTTGTTGTGTTGGTGTCGTGTGTGTTGGTGTTTGTGTGTGTTGGTGTTTGTTGTGTTGGTGTTTGTGTGTGTTGGTGTTTGTGTGTGTTGGTGTTGCGGTAGAAAGGGCTGCCCTTGTGCTCGGGTGTAGAGAGCGAGACACACATAGGGGATACCGGAACTCGTTCACCCCGAGCGGCACCCGAACCACATGTCCCCTGTGTCCTCTCCTCCGTCCCCCCCCCCCTCCCCCTCCTCTATACCCTTCGCCACCCAGCAAGACCGGACCGACCTAGTTCCATCATTAGGTGGCACGGTTGTTCTTGTTGATGTTGTTTTTGTTGATGTTGTTCTTGTTGATGTTGTTCTTGTTGATGTTGATCTTGTTGATGTTGTTCTTGTTGATGTTGTTCTTGTTGATGTTGATCTTGTTGATGTTGTTCTTGTTGATGTTGATCACTTTCATACAGCGCTGTTGTCCTCTCTTGTTGGACGTGATTCTAAACGAGTGACTAGCTGTCTACAGCGCGTTTGGAACATCCACCGAAATGGTGTACATACAGCGCTGTTTGGTCGTTACATGGCTGGTGCCACGTCAAACTGCTGCCGTGTCGGTGCGGTTTGCGTACACCATACAACCATAACACCATGTCACGTCGCTTCATGCAAAGCCACATAATTATGTGTTTAGCTGTAACCTGCTACCTGCGCTTTTGGCAGAATGACCGGGATATTTACGTGTTACTGCAGTAACCCGGGGGTGGAACGGGTAGGGAAATTAGAGTCAGCACAGAAGGCTGACCCAGGACAAGACGATTCTCCCGCCGCTCCTCTCGGGACAGCGACTTTTCGATTACGAGGCCGGCGCTGTAACCACTGAGCTGTCAATCAGTCATGATCCTCCATGACGGAAGAGACTACCCCCCCCCCCCCACACACACACACACACACTTTTTTTTGTTCCGTTTTCTTTCTCTCTCTTTCGGGTGTGGTTGACAGTTTGTGTAGTAGGGAGTGACCTAGCGAACTAGCAAGTTCCAAGTCAGTGTTGCTTTACGTCCACAGAGACCATAAGGACTATTAGGGTGGGGAGCCCAGGGCGGCCACCTTCACTTTCACACAGCTCCTGACCTCTGAAAGTTGAGTTCAGTGTTGACCATAAGGACTATTGAAAGTTGAGTTCAGTGTTGACCATAAGGACTATTGAAAGTTGAGTTCAGTGTTGACCATAAGGACTATTGAAAGTTGAGTTCAGTGTTGACCATAAGGACTATTGAAAGTTGAGTTCAGTGTTGACCATAAGGACTATTGAAAGTTGAGTTCAGTGTTGACCATAAGGACTATTGAAAGTTGAGTTCAGTGTTGACCATAAGGACTACTGAGGACGGGGAGCCCATGACGGCCACCTCGTCTTTCACACAGCTCCTGAATTCTGTGAAGTAGCAATCCCATTTCTCCCATTTTGAAGCTAATCGAAACGCGTGGGCAAGGCTGACAGATTTATAGCTACAACAAGTAAATCAGGCGGTCGTGCAACTATCGTTGTCCAAGACGGCGTTGTGCGTGTCGGCTGGAGCAGGGCTGGGGCGAAAGTGGAACTGGCCGTCGCTAATATGCCTTATGGTTTCTGTGGACGTAAATCCCCGTGAAAGAAGAAGTGGGCTACAGCAGAGCGTCAGGAGCTGTGTACGCGGAGGTGGGCCTGGGCTCTCAATCCCCATCCCATTCTTCCCCCGTCCCTAATAAGCCGTACGGTTTCTGAGGACGTAAAGCACCGCGAAAGAAGAAGTGGGCTAGAGTAGAGCTCCGAGCTGTGTGGACAGGGAGGTGGGCCTGGGCTGCCCCATCCCATTCTTCCCCGTCCCTAATAAGCCATACGGTTTCTGTGGACGTACAGCACCGTGAAAGAAGAAGTGGTCTAGAGTAGGTGAAGAGTCACCGCTGTAACTCGTGCAAACTTTGGTGTTGACATTCCGGTATGAGTGGAGTGCAGACATTCGGCTAGCCGTACGTGGATTGCAAGTGTCGGGGAGCAGGAAACGCGTGCGCGGAAAGCGGTGACGTCAGCAGTGTTAACACGTGACGGCGACGGATTCATTTTCTAGATTTTAATTTCAGTCATAGAAAAAGTCGCTTATCCGTTATTGCAGCGGTTACATTTGTAGGCTGCCAAAGAATTCCTGGAGTAGTAGTAAACTCATTCCTTTCATTACTGACCTGTTCTGGGGTCATAACAACACTGGAACAAGCAGCACTGTCTAACGCTTAGACACATGGGAAGAAGGAAGGGAAAAAGGAATTAAAACGAAACAAACTGCCTGAATTTTTTTTCTTCAGAGTCCGAATCCGCAACTAAAGCATGAAAAAGGTTTTCTTGGTTCAAGCATAAGTCACAATTCAGAATCACATGCGACATGTGCGCAGTGAGTCTGCTGGAGAGCAGAGAATAGTGCTATATAAAAGCGATGAATAATAAGTCTTGCTTTCTCTGAAAGACTGATGAAATAGTTTAAAGCAGCTTTAAATACTGAAAGTGACATACAAGCAATTACAAACATCAAACAATGTTAAACTTGTACTGAGAGAAGAAATAATTATATCAAGAAGCTAAAGTCTAAAAGAACAGCACGTTACAGATTTCGATTTATTTATCTGACTTTCAACGTCCCCACTGTACTATCAACGACTTTTGTCTTCAAGTCATATATTACTCATCATTTTAGAAGTCCAGCAGGAACACATACTTTGTCATTCTCATTTCGCTTCATGCATGTGTGAACTGAGCTAGATGTGACAAAGATTCCTATTGGTGTTCTAAAATAGAGGAGCGGTCCTGGGGCCACACATATTTGAATCCAAATGGACACAATCTGCATGTCAATCGACACCCCCCCCCCCCCGCACCCCCATCCTCCGTCTCCGTCCCCCCTCCCTCCGTCTCCACCCCCTCCCCCTCCCTCCCTCCGTCTCCATCCCACCCCTTCTCTCCCCATTTCCAAATTCTTAAAATGTACTCCTTCTCCTCTTTTCCGTTCTTCCCTCTGTTTCCTCTTCTTTGTCCCTGCGTGATCATTTGTAGTTGACAGGATGTCAAAATCCAACTGATAACTCTTCTTCATCTTCTTTTTCTTCTTGTAGCAAAAATCTGTAACGCTCACACTATGTCTAATCTAAAAAAAAAAAAAAAAAAAAAAAGAAGAAGAAGAAGAAGATAAGATAACGCCATCGCTAAACGTTGGCAGCCTACAAACACATGTCAGTCATCTCCATTAATTCAGCGATAGGTATATAATCTCCCTCTCCCCCCACCTCCATACACATAGTTCAGGAGGTGTGTGAGAGTCGAGGTGGACGTCCTGTGCTGTCCGTCCTAACGAGCCTTCTGGTCTCCGTGGACGTAAAGATTTATTGAACCGTGCTTCGGCACTGGTCACAACTTGTCCCTAATATGTCAACTGACATCTGAGGACATTAAGCAACACTTCATCATCACCTCCATACCCCCCTCCCCCCTTCTCCCCGTCCCTAATAAGCCTTATGGTTTCTGTGAACGTTAAACACCACACTTACTTACTTCCATTAATTCACCCAAAAGGTAGTCATACGAACTACGTGTGTGACAAAAATCTTGCTAACGATCTCACACAGTTGTGCTGACTTTACAGAAAATTCCGCCTACTTGCTTCGCCTTTTCAAAACTAGTGTCAGGCAGAAACTGTAACACGCACAGCAAACACTGGGAGGGACGGCACAACTCGACACAACTCGACACAACTCGACAAAGGCTATCGCCATATCACGTTTGAAACATCTCGTTGGAACAGTGCGCGAGAAAATTAAAACAAAGTTAAAAAACCTAAAACGATGTAGGCTGCTAGCGCTGCGAAATAAGATCCAAACATGCAAAGAATAAAAATAAGAAAATAAATAAATAAAGGATGCGAAATGTAATAGAACAGCACAATTTGTTTTGTTTTGGTTGTTGTTGTTGCGCTTCTTTGGAGAGTGGGGGTGGGGGGTGGGGAGGGGGAGGGGGAGGGGGAGGGTTCTTTTAGTATTTGACTGTTCCTTGCGGAAATTTGTGTCGCCTAACCAGGGTAAGGAGAACAGCCGCAAGAGCAGCGCCACCCATTCCTATCAGTGTAGTGTGCGCAGTATTTTCGTGTGGCCAAACTATGGTATGGCTGCCAGTGTTAGGGATCTTTAACGTGCACACAGATGTTGATGAATACGGTTGTACACGTGGGCTGTATGGACACCGTCAGAGAGTCTGCGCTGCAAGCTGACTCTGGGAGAACAATCCCCTGACACACCGGGGACTCGAACCCCAGTCGGTATTGCTCCTGGCTTTTTAGTTGGACG
>OY757543.1:30655090-30691034 GCA_963584105.1 Alviniconcha strummeri
AAAAACAGTCAATGGCAAGGACCGACCCAACCCCAAACCATAACCCGGGGAGGCCACGAAATCGCTAGTCTACTGAACTAGAACGAACAAAACTTTTTCATCTTTACCTATGATGAAACTGATGATAATTTGGGAAAATAAAACACCCAATAAAAGGCAGGCTCCCTGATGAGGTCTAGCCTGTTGTGAAAGCTAGAGTAAACACAACGAAAAAGACCGAAACGCCACGCACCTAACAAGGCTCGAGAAAGACGGAATGACAAGAGGGAAATAAACAAAGGCCCAACTACTGGCAATGGCGTCGGAGCTTCATCCTTGGAGATTCGAACTGGAAATCTTTCCAAGTCGGTTACCCTGTGGACATGTATTTGAGCTCAAACTGAATGCTCAGCAGGGTGCGATCTGTGAAGCTTTTTTTTTTTTTATGCTTTGAGCAGAGCACATCGTGGTGTTTTGATTCCCACTTCTTTGTGGCTAGGTCCCATCGATTCATTGCCATTTGCCACTGTCGTTTTCTGGCTTCATTTAAAAAAAAAAAAATTTTTTTAAAGGAAAAGCATGGAAAGAAAACTCCTTTGTCAACTTTTCACAGCAACCAACTGCAGCACACTCGCTCAGCATGCTTTAAAACTGATTTGCCAGACCACTTTCGATTCAATTTTGTTCAAGTCGTTACTGAGCCATGCCGGTCAGTTGTCTTGTTGTGACGTCACGGAGGTCACGTGACCGAAAACGGGATTTTCAGCTGCAGACGACGCAGACGCTCGAAGCGTCGTGTTTGTTTTCATTCAAATCAATACTTTTACGTACCTCAGGAAAATGTCAATCTATCAAACGAACAGCGTGTATGTTAAACTTTATTTATATAGTACAAAGTAAGTGATATTTACGACTTAAAATCAGTGTTCAGGGGCCCTTTAATCCACAGTCAGTCTGTCTGGGTGCTCTGTCAGGGCCCAGTGTTTACAGTTGATCATTAGCAAGTCTAAACATACACCCCATAATAGACCAGTCCCACACCATGGACCAATCAAAATGTTTAATACTAGACCAATGTATTTCTATTCACAGTACAAAAAGGATTCCAGTAGGAGTCTGGATTGTCCGAGTACGATACCTTGCAAAGTACGGAAATATGCAATGCAGTCTTACTGTCTTCGTAACCCATGTATTTTTTTTTTTGTAAACCTGGCGGGAAATGTTTTAAATCTGTCTTTAATTGCCGAGTTTTGTAAGCCGGTGGGGAGTTACACACCCATGGCATGTGTGCATTTTATTTTTTAAATGTCAGCCTTTCTCTACGCCTTTATTAATATCAAAATAGTTTAAACGCACTTTCTCTGCGTTCCCCGTTTTTAGAAATTCACTGTTCAGCTCTTGTTGTTTGTTGTTGTTTTGTACTGGAATAAACTGGAATTTCCGTTTTAACTGGACCTTTTTCTGTATAGACTGGAATTCTTCTTTCTCTTCCGCTCCCACACATAAAGCGCTGTCTCTAAGCAGGCGTCGCTTTTAACAACAGGAAAAACACGTGCGGCGTGTTCACATGATTTTCCAAATGCGTGCGCTTTTAACAACAGGGAAAACACGTGCGGCGTGTTCACATGATTTTCCAAATGCGTGCGCTTTTAACAACAGGAAAAACACGTGCGGCGTGTTCACATGATTTTCCAAATGCGTGCGCTTTTAACAACAGGAAAAACACGTGCGGCGTGTTCACATGATTTTCCAAATGCGTGCGCTTTTAACAACAGGAAAAACACGTGCGGCGTGTTCACATGATTTTCCAAATGCGTGCGCTTTTAACAACAGGAAAAACACGTGCGGCGTGTTCACATGATTTTCCAAATGCGTGCGCTTTTAACAACAGGAAAAAACACGTGCGGCGTGTTCACATGATTTTCCAAATGCGTGCGCTTTTAACAACAGGAAAAACACGTGTGGCGTGTTCACATGATTTTCCAAATGCGTGCGCTTTTAACAACAGGAAAAACACGTGCGGCGTGTTCACATGATGATCGAAATGCGCGCGCTTTTAACAAGAGGAAAAACACGTGCGGCGTGTTCACATGATGTTCGAAAGGCACGCGCTTTTCCTGGCGATAACTGCCATTGTCCCAAGTGTCTGTTCCACGTGTGCAGTCACTTGTTTGTTTCTTGTTGTTTTTGTTTTTCTTCTTCTTCTTCTTCTTTTTAACATTAATCATTAATCGAGAAGCTGTAGTTAATACACAGTAGTTTCGTTTAAACAAAATATGTTTCATACTTCATAACAACTATTGAAAAATCAGATCATCTGAGCCGCATGAAGAAAATGACGTCACAAACATCGCTTTTAAGGACAGCAAGCCAAACGTTGATAGGAGCCATGACATGACGTTGTAATGAAAATCATGATGATGCAATAACGTTGATAAGAGCCATGACATGACGTTGTAATGAAAATCATGATGATGCAATAACGTTGATAAGAGCCTGACATGACGTTGTAATGAAAATGGTGATGATGCAATAACGTTGATAAGAACCATGACATGACGTTGTAACGAAAATGATGATGAGGCTTTTTTTTGTTTTGTTTTTGTTTTTGCTTTGTGTGTGTGTGTGTGTTGCTGCTGGTGTAATAAAGGAACTGAACTGGTCAATCATTATGGTTAAAGCACACACAGCACAGAGAGAGAGAGAGAGAGAGAGAGAGAGAGAGAGAGAGAGAGAGAGAGAGAGAGAGAGAGAGAGAGAGAGAGAGAGAGAGAGAGAGAGAGAGAGAGAGAGAAGAAGAAGAAGAAAAAAACAGACAGATGGACAGACAGAGAACGAACGAACGAACGAACGAACGAAAAAAAAAAAAAATTGTTTTTACAAAGGAAATGGAATAAGTAGTATACATTGTGTATACACAATACACATTTTACATCCAGCTGTCGGGGCACTTACTAAAAACATATCAACCCCGGCGATATCAAACTACAATGAGAGAGATCAGTCTGCAGAACATACATATCTGACATATCAACTGATAAATATTAAGAACATCAAGTATGTGTACGCAATACAATCGTGTTAAAAATGAAAGAGCTAGTGTACATACCCTGAATCAATTTTTGTTGTGCTTTTTCCACTAAGTATTGTTTAAATGCTTCTCCGAATGCTTTTTGATCTATTAAAATATTAATCTGTAATGGTAAGTTATTTCAGAGATTTTTCCGAAATACATCAAACTACATTTATTTAAGTCTAATGTAGGGCGAGGTACTATAAGACTGTGTGAATGTCTGTTCCGATTTGAATGAAAATGACAGAGCCGAGTGTGCGTGGCCAGTTACTTATTCTATGCATAATAATGCCCTAAATAAATTCCAGTTTTGACTTGAGCGGAAGGATTTCTAAACTTTGTAATCATGAGCTGTCAAAATTGTAGATTATAGAAGCGTAAAGGGCTCGCTTGTGGATGCTTTCGAGAGGTTTTAATGTCCTTGCACTAGCAAAGGAGACAGACAGACAGACAGACAGACAGACAGACAGAAACAGAGAGAACTGGAACTCGAAAACTTTATTTTTCAAGGATTGTAGTTTAGGCTCAGTCAAAATCTGTCTAACAACACACACACACACACACACACACACACACACACACACACACACACACACACACACACACACACACACACACACACACACACACACACACACCAAAAGAAATTGAGAAAAGAAAACAAAAACAGAAATATCACTCGGTTATGCATGTATTATATATAAGCATACGACCAGCAGATATGGCCATAAAACATGTAATAAATTCATAGAAACTGTCACTAATAATGGAGACGAAAGCAGAAACAATCAACGCTTCTCTTATAGTCAACAACATGAGAGGAGAGAGCGCTGCCCCCCCCCCCCCCCCCCCCACACACACACACACACACACATTCCCCCACCCCCCACCCCCGAGAGAGAGAGAAAGAGAGAGAGATTTTCGTACCAACTTCAATCCCCAGAGAAGGTAGTGCCAGCAGCGATGTGGGGTTAACTTTATCAGTTTCTCTTCTCTTCACACGTTATAATTACTACTCGAGGAAACAAACTCAGCGGCAAAAGACGAAAAGTACACATCATATATCAAGACACAACTCACACGACCATGCCAGACAAGCGTGATCAAAAAATATTTAAAAAAGGTCCCAAATAATTACACTCTGTCGGCATGTTATACACCCGGCAAAGGGCGCACTTTTTCAGGCCATGGCTTTTCAAACAAGAAACCTTTTTCTCCTAGATGTAAGTTCGGTATGCGCGTTTCTTGACAACTGCAAAAACTGATCCTTATGATATTTAGCCGAGTATCTATACCTCCGCGAACTACCTGACACGGGTCAGAAACGACACAAGGACGAACTACACAAAGTGAAGCTTGGTCAGATCTTTCTAGGGAGGAAAATGGCAACACGTGATACACTCGTTGAGTGCCACAGTTCAGTCCCAAGTTCCGACAGTTCTTTCCCTTCGTTCACTGTACATGCCTGTAGGGCCCAGTTCTTTCTCTTCGTTCACTGTGCATACCTGTAGAGTTAAGGGAGTTAATAGGCACTCGAAAAACGTCACACAAACACAACAACAAAGACCTGAGTCGATTATGGCAGCTCTTACTCGCATGTACCTCTGTATTTACTCGCATGTACCTGTGTAGTTACTCGTAAACGACTGAGGTGTTTGTTGTTGTGTTTGTGTGATGTCTTTCGATCGCTAAGCAACCAGCTCCCTTGGTTGTTGATTCTCGCTTTCCGTCACCAAGGATGTCACGTGAACCTGTACTGGGAGTTGGGACCTGGCTATTACTTCAATCAGATTAACAAGCACAAGAGGTTAAAGGGAACATTATTTTAATGAGGCAATACGAAACATACGCAAATTTCCAGTGAACATTTTATATATATATTTTTTTTATTTTTTATTTTTTAACAACAACCAGACAAATGATATACAATGATACACTGACAAACAAGAACGTGGACGAAACGTTAGCAGTCAACTTTGTCTCCGGTTTTCTTTTTGAGTTGAACGGATCTTTTTTCTTTTTTCTTCTTTGCTCCTGTTCGCTACGTATTGTTCTAGTCTCACTTCAGTTGTATTCGGGATCTATTGCCGTGTTCTTCCTTTGCTGTAGATCGATATCTGAACTTGCCCAGCGTGAAATACTGTACGTCTGGCAGGTCTGCGTCTTCCTTGTAAGCCAAGCGTCCAGGTTGTTATGAAGTCCAGCTTCTTCTCCTTCTAATGCTGTTTTCCGTCCACATGCACCTTAAAGGACAAGTCCAAGGTAAGGGGTGATTTTTGACACGATTTCCGTTAAAGCTCGCTGAGAACGATGATGTAGGTGAAACTGTGATCTGAGGGTTATAAATGCACGAAAAAAAGGCAATTTCTGTCGTACCGAAAGCCTCGCCATGACGCCAAAATCACGTGACCATATGCCTACTACGTCACTGGGGAGTCGCTGCAAAATGGCCAACTCGAGTTCTGAAGTCGAAACTGATACTTTGCCCGAGAGACCCACAAGGATACAGCCGTATCAGTTTGAGCCTGTCACGCAGGATTTTGAAAGAGTACCGGAACAGCGTGTCAGCTTCGAAGCAAACCCCATGCGGTATTCCATGGGGTTTGCGAAATCGCACTCACTGAAGTGCTCGCTACACAAATTGGCGTGATGCGGCGCAGCAAGAAAGTCAGCTCGTTTGAACTGTATAAATTTAATCCATTTTCGCCTCACTGCGGGTCGACTGCGCGGGAGCTCGTGCATTGTTATACCTGGGGTCGTCTGCGAATTGTTACAGTTCGCGGCAACACAGTAGGCCGGCATAGTTAACCTTTTTGTCGACCACACGCATACACAGTTTACTGAAGAATCTAAGATGGCAACCGCACTGACTCCCCAGACTGACGTCACTTCCGGAGAAGCCTTCAGAAAAGAAAATCGAGTAAAAACTCAATTTAAAAAAATAAATAAAAAAATAATAATTATTTCATTAAATCTGAAACTAGTGATTCATTTGTCAATCATTTCGATGGTCATTTTGCATACTTAAAAACCTTGGACTTTCACTTTAAGGAGTATTAGGGACGGGGAGCCCATGTCCTCCACCTCCACTTTCACAGCTCCTGAGCTCTGGAAGTCCAGCTCCAACTTGCAGGTGAGATTTCACTCGGGCTCCAACAGAAGGTGAGATTTCACCTGATCCGCCAACAGAAGGGGGGCGGCCTTGCGTCCTAAGGGTGGCGCCCTCTGTTGGCGGGGGAGTGCGAGGGCCGTGGAGTAAGCGCGGAGAGAGGGGAGGGGTGGCGCTTTGTGCGGGGGGCGGGTGGTGGAGCTGGTCGCCCTTTGTACCCGGTGCTGTCCAAACAGCATCATCACACGTCTTCAAGGGCTGCCCGAGGAGGCGAGGGTTTGTCGTCGTTGGATTGTGTGCAGCTGAGGTGGCGCTGTGCTCCGTCAGGCGGCAGCTGACGTGACCCGGCGTGACGGTCGAGGAGTGGAACCCGGACTCGGGGCCTTGCGGTCCTCGCCGCTCGGTGGCCTGTCCACAGAGGGTTTCACGGAGACAAGAGACGTAACTTTCCCAACGCCGTGTAGTGGTGGGCCCGGCGGTGTGGCTGGCTGCACCCCACTGCACGGCACAATGCGGGCTGGTTGTTGGAGGGGTGTGAGCACTCTTCAAACCACTCTCGCTGTGTCCAACCCCCACCTCCACCCCGCCCACAGAAGACCGCCCGACATGCGGCCTGATGCATCGCCTCTCGACTACACGTCACTAGGGCTTTTAGGGTTCACACTACGGCGCTACGGCCCCAAGTTCACCGCACTGCGATCAGCTGTAGACAGGTGAAACGAAGGTTATTCGCTAGGGCTTTTAGGGTTCACACTGCAGCGCTACGGTTTGGCCTAGCGATAAGGCGTTAAGCCCGTTCTTAACTGGGCGCATGTTTGTTCGCCCGAACATACTTCGGACACTTCGACAAACTATGATTCGTTTCTTAATTGAACTTTTAGTTTGCTGAATATGGTTCGAACAGTCCAAACTTTACTTCATACTCAACTGGCTTGTAATGAAATGCAAGCTTCGGCCCGAACTTGCGGCAAACGCGCAGCAGACAGCATGATCGAAAATGTAGGCTAAAGTCAATATACTTTAATCATCCATCACAGGGTAAGTCAACTAACTACTATCTCATTCTGGGTCTCCGAGACAAGGCTGCGCCTCCCACAAGTCAACAAATAAACAAATTCCCTCCGAAGCGAGTGAAGAACCTAGCGACACCGTCATCCATTTTTTTTTTTTTTTTTTCTTCAGCCACAGGAGAGCTCTGCTCTCAGCCAATCAGAGGCAATGATCGTCGAATAGGGCGAATGTTCTCAGAACATGTTGAGCGAAGCTTTTTGGACCCCGAATATAGCTTCGACGAATAATTCCAACTAGTTTCGCGAAGAAAAGTTGGCCCAATTAAGAACCAACTAGCTTCGCCGAATACTTCCAACTAGCTTCGCGAAGAAACATTCGCCCAATTAAGAACGGGCTTTAGGCTGATTAAGCGGAAAGACCGCGGTTCGATACCGCTTCGGCTCTCCTTTCTCTTCAAAAGTTGTGATTTGTGGACACTGTCTTGTAACTTTGTCCTTCACAATTAATGAAACATTAAAATGGCTCTCATTGCTGCCCATCTTAATGCAGGTAATTCTGGTGGTGACAGTGTAGCGATAGGTATATGATGTCCCTCTTCCCCCACCTCCATAACCCCCCCCCCCCTTGTCCCCGTCCCTAATAAGCCTTATGGTTTCTGTGGACGTTAAGCACCATGTTCACTTACTTGCGCTACGGCCCCAAGTTCATTGTCCTGCGATCAGCTGTAGACACGGGTGACACGGTCCTACAGCCGGGTCGATACCGCTGAGCTCAGTTATTGGTTCCCTTGACAAAACGAGAGAAGTTTTCGTCGTGATCTGACCCGCGCCAGCTGACGTCCGCTGTTACCTCTCAGTGCAGGCGGGACGGGGAGACCACAGCAACGATACAACGTGCTTGCCAGCAGCAGTGGGGTCGCATCCGGAGGTACTGTGACGTCCAAGCATGATGGAGAAGACAAAAATCATTCAGTGCGACGGATAACGACTGCTCTATTCAAGCGTGAAACGTATTACTCTATCTGCATGAAGTGCTCTGTTTGTCTTCAGCTCATTAACTTACACCGACACTCTGACGGGGCACTCGTGGGCCACCTCACTGACCTGGCTACTGCTGCTGTTGCAATAACTGCTGCTACTACTACTACTACTACTACTACTACTACTACTACTACTACTACCACTGGGATTGATGAGAGAGTTCATTTTGTTATCAGAATGTGACAAGCAAACAAAACATACAGCAACAAAACCAGAACAAAGACAGACAGCTTAGCTCAGTAACAATAAAGGGAGATAAGTCAGGCTGGTGACAGCAGACTGGTGACATTATGGCCCTGAAAAAACACACGGATTTCTGTACTTCTCTTGAAAGACAGGAATGCGAGTGTTTCACGCAGAGGCACCGAGAGGGAGACTGGTACAGGTGGGTGGGCCTAGAGTGAGACTGGTACAGGTGGGTGGGCCGAGAGGGAGACTGGTACAAGTGGGTGGGCCGAGAGAGAGACTGGTACAGGTGAGTGGGCCGAGAGGGAAACTGGCTTTAGGGAGACTGGTACAGGTTGGTGGGCCAAAGTCGGAAACAGCACGAGAGACAATGGCACAGACTGGTGCACCGCCTGCAATTCTAAACTGAACTGGAGAGCATGAAAAGAAGAGCGGAGCGTGTGTGAAGGAGTGTAGACTAGAGCTGGAAGCAGTCGGAGAGGCAGACAGGAGCAGAGCAGTGGACACACTAGCAGTATTGGATTCTCTTAGGCACAGGGAGCCGGTGGACAGACTGAGTAACAGGGACTCTAACTATGGTCAGATCAAGTATCTTTCTGTCTGGGACTGACGCTCGCGGTTTGCTGCGCTGTGGACAGAGCGAGTTGAGGACATGGGGAGATGCGACAGAAGAGCCTTGCAGTAGTGGCGGCGGGACAACGGCAAGGGCCTGACACAGTCGGCTCTGACTTTGAGGATGAGGATCGCTTTCACATGGCGCTCTTCTCCGCTCTCCAACACACTGCGCTCTTGTCGTATGTGATTCTGATGGTGATGTAGAGCTTGATGTCCTCGGATGTCGGTTGATATATCAGGGACAAACTGTGACCAATGCCTAAGCATGTATGTATGTACGTCCACATAAACCGTAAGGCTCGTTAGGACGGAAAGCCCAGGACGGTCACCTGGACTTTCACACAGCTCCTGAACTCTGTGTGATTTTAAATGAGTGACTAGCTTTTTGTAGCGCCTTTTGAATATGCACCGAAGTGGTGTACTTTGGTTGTTACGTGGCTGGTGTTACGTCAAACTGCTGACGTCAATAGAGAGAGACCTCTGTGCAGAACTGAAAGAGCAGGGCGGCTTGGGCGGGCGATTAATAACCTTTCACACGAAAAGAGTGTGGCCTTGGGCTGCCCCATGGCACAGCTTTCCGTGTCAAAGTTCTATTGCCCAGCTGGAGAGAGGAACCGACTTATTAAGTTTTTGTTCCGTGACTGTCGGCAACTTCACATATCTTTTATGTGCTCACCGTCAAGAATGTTTCACAATACCCAGTTTAGAAAGGAAAAGGTCACTCATATGAACCGCTTTTCCGTTGACTCTCAGAAGTTTGCGCTGCGAAGATGACGCATTCGGACTACCGTAGCTAGGAACCACTGCTGTCCGTGGCGCGTGCAACCTGAGGAGAACACGCCCCTGCCCATCTGACGTGTGGCGGTCCGTTTGTAATGCTACAGGCCGCCACTGTCTGCCTGACGTAACTGTAATAAGCGTTGGCTGTCCTGTCCGTCACATTGTGCTGTCAGAAAATGAGGTTTGGTTCTGGCCACGTACCCCACAGACAGCCAACATCTCTCTCCTCGCTACTCTCTCTTCACACACACACACACACACACACACACGCACGCACGCACGCACGCACGCACGCACGCACGCACGCACACACACAGCTTCGTTGTTCTGCAGACACACGGACACTACGTATCACCCATGTTAAAACCAAACATACCTGTTCCTCTCAAGATTGCGTGTATGCGCGCGCGATAGAGAGAGAGAGATGTAGGCTACATATTGGCTCTACTAAGCTATGGTTGTTGGTTGTTTAGTTCAGTGGTGGCTTTTTTTTCTTCTTCTTTTTTCTTTCTTTTTTTCTTCTTTTTCTTTAGTTCATTGCTGGTTGTTGTTTGTTTAGTTCACTGCTGGTTGTTGTTTGTTTAGTTCATTGCTGGTTGTTGTTTCTTTAGTTCAGCAATGGTTGCTGTTTGTTTAGTTCACTGCTGGTTGCTGGTTGTTTAGTTCAGTGATGGTTGTTGGTTGTTTAGTTCAGTGTTTTTTTGTTTAGTTTTTTTGTTTGTTTGTTTGTTTTTTCATTAGTTCAGCAATGGTTGTTGATTGTTTAGTTCACTGCTGTTTTTTTTTTTTTTTTTTTTTTTAGTTCAGTGATGGTTGTTGTTTGTTTAGTTCACAGCTGGTTGTTGTTTGTTTAGTTCATTGCTGGTTAAGGGTTGTTGTTTCTTTAGTTCAGCAATGGTTGCTGTTTGTTTAGTTCACTGCTGGTTGTTGGTTGTTTAGTTCGGTGGTGGTGGTTGTTTGCTTAGTTCAGTAATGGTTGGAGCCCTGTTGCAGTTCGGGGTGACAGGTTGAGTGACATCATCGGACACGCGGACCCTGAAGACATCTGTCCACACCTCCAACCTCTTGACGTCAGGCTGCAACTTTCACACCGGCCCTAACTCCTCCTAACCCTCCCCCCCCCCTCCCTTCCCCCGCCCCCTCTGTAATGAGGTACTGGAACACTGAACTGCACAAACTAGAGTCAGTTCAAGAAAAGTTCAGTTCTAATGACCTGATGAATGAAGTCATTAACCAAGTCGCCTTTGTGAGGAGATTATTTGAGTTTTAGTGTAGTTGCTTATATCAAGCTGTGTTATTTATCATTGAGCCAGTCTCTTGGCTGCCTTGTTGATCTTTGAGCCATAGTCTCCTGGCTGCCTTGTTGATCTTTGAGCCATAGTCTCTTGGCTGCCTTGTTTATCATTGAGCCATAGTCTCTTGGCTGCCTTGTTTATCATTGAGCCATAGTCTCCTGGCTGCCTTGTTTATCATTGAGCCATAGTCTCCTGGCTGCCTTGTTTATCATTGAGCCATAGTCTCCTGGCTGTCTTGTTGATCTTTGAGCCATAGGACTTTAGCTGTCTTGTTGATTATAGAGCCATTTCACATAGTACAGTACAATTTCTCCTACAGGTCGATAACTGATTCACTTGCTTTTGTTTGAGGCTTTCAAACAAAGGTCGTCGGAAATTCTAAATCTGGCAGGTACATTGTTCAGTGTTGTTGTGCTGGTTACTTCAGTTTTGTTGTAATATCTGACTGAATTAATGTATCGGCTGTGATAATATAACTCAAGAAAAAGGTTTTGTATTCTTCTCGGTTGCAGCCATATGTGTATTGGTTTGAGGAGGGAAGAGAGAGAGAGATTTCAGTTATAAAATACAGCATTTATTAAGAGAAGAAATTGCACAAATGATGACAGGGCGTCATGGTTAACTGGGCTTTAAACACAACTTGTCTTTGTGTGTATGTACACCGTCCTGACAGTATGTACTCCACCGCCACAACTGTACACCTACATAACAGTTGTGACTTCATAACAGTATGTACACCGTCCTGACAGTATGTACTCCACCACCACAACTGTACACCTACATAACAGTTGTGACTTCATAACAGTATGTACACCGTCCTGACAGTATGTACTCCACCACCACAACTGTACACCTACATAACAGTTGTGACTTCATAACAGTATGTACACCGTTATGACTTCATAATAGTGTGCATACCGCCATGACAGTATATACAGCTAAATGGCAGTGCAATTACTGTCATGACCGTGTGTACACCTACATGACACTATTACACCGACATGACAGTATATACACCTGCATGACAGTATGTACCCTACATGACAGTATAGACACAGTCATGACAGTGTAGATATCGTCATGACAGTATGTACTCTGCATGATAGTATAGACACCGTCATGACAGTATAGACACCGTCATGACAGTATAGACACCGTCATGACAGTATAGACACCGTCATGATAGTATAGACACCGTCATGATAGTATAGACACCGTCATGACAGTATAGACACCGTCATGACAGTATAGACACCGTCATGATAGTATAGACACCGTCATGACAGTATAGACACCGTCATGAGAGCATGTGCACAGTCATGACGGCATGCCCGCCTTCATGACAGTATAGAGGTGATAAAGCGTCCAAGGCCTTACAGCTCCTCCTCCTCCTCCTCCTCCTCCTCCTCCTCCTCCTCCTCTGTTGTTGTTTACATAATCTGTTCACTGGATACATGTAGCTCCTACCCCTCTGTTGTGGTTTACGTAGTCTCTTCACTGGATTTGTTGTGGTGGGCCTGCTCATACTGTCCAACAGCTCAGTTCATGTGACCTTGATGAATTAAGTGATTAACCAAATGACCTTTGTGACGAGATAAGTAACTGTATTTAGGTTTTGTTGTTGTGTACTAGCCACCCGAATATCTAGATTTGTGAGTTTTGTTTTAGTTTACTTTTGGTCGGCGTTCATTTTGTTGACAGCCTTAGAGATTATAGTCTTGCCTAGGACAAATACTGTCGACAACAATACAAAGCAAAAAACAAAACAAAAAACAACTTCATATGGATGCATAATGATTTTGTTAAAGAATCAGCCATCGGCTTTAATCAGAGTTGAGGAGCTGTGTGAAAGTCGAGGTGGCCGTCCTGGGCTTTGCGTCCTAATGAGCCTTACGGTTTCTGTGGACGTCAAGCAACAGTGAACCATGTTAGGCACTGGTCACAGTTTGTCCCTAATGTGTCAGCCAGCATCCGAGGACATGAAACTCGACCTACACCATCATCATCGACTTTAAAGAGTCAAATCAAGCAGCCATTGACTTTCAAGATTCAAGCAATCAGTCAGTTAGTGTGTCCCTCAATGGGCAGAACTGACCAGACTGGAACTGATTGAGTCCGGTCGGCTGTCCGGCGATGACAACAGCAGCTAGCGAAGCGCTGGGAGAGTTACGTCTCCACGCCGGCATCGCACTCAGCCGAAGAACGCTGGGAACATAAAACCGAAACCAAACCAAAAACAATCATCGTTAAGCTGAACGAAAATGATGTATGATGCGCTCAAATTGTATGTATGCTTGAACGGCAGTCCTCCAACGAGGACAAATTCAATTGTCCGCGATCGCCTCGTCCTCTCCGTAGCCCGCCAGTGCCGTGTCCGTGGGGACAGCCCTCCCCCAGCGCGCGCTCTGGCCACGCCCACATTGTTAGCGCGCCGCAGGGGGGCCCGGCTCCACCAATCGCTGAACACTGACGACGGCGGAGACTGGGGTGCACGCGCCTGTTCGTCTCTGCAGGTCTTTTGTGTGATTTGATTGGTTCCACCTCCAGCCATCACTTTCTCCCCCAAACCGCTCTTCATATAAGATGAACGATCAGGAAAATTTCATTATTCGCCTTAATTTTTTCCAGGGAAATCCCCGTATCGACGACTTAAACGTGAGAAAGTTGTGATATCAGACGATTAAACGACGAGGTGAGAAGAGCGGTGAAAGTGAGAAGGAAAGCCGGGAGGGAAAGAGAGAAGAAGAGGAGGAAGATCCCGTTGTGACGGCGTGAGCGGTGCAAGTGTTTGGATGAGTGCGTCAACAGGCGACGAGAGAACGGACACGGCCATTTTGGCTCGTTACTACCACCACTACTACAGCAACAGCGATACGCGTGGTCAGCAGGACTACAGCCACCGTAGTCACGACTACAACACCGACCGACGACAACAGGCTCCTCATCAGCATCTTCATCACGCTAACACCACCACCACGACCACGACGACGACGATGAGTCTGAGCGACGAGCAGCGCGTGGCAGGGTCTGAGGACCGTGGCGATGTGAAGAGGAAGTGCGATGACTTTCCGTCGCTCTATTCCCTCGATGCTGCCCACGCCTCCGCCACCAGGGGGCTGCCCGACCCCTCGGGTAAGTGTCTTATCTACCCCACCCCTCTTGTAAGTGTCCCTTTTGTCTACCCCACCCCTCTTGTAAGTGTCCCTTTTGTCTTATCTACCCCACCCCTCGGGTAAGTGTCCCTTTTGTCTTATCTACCCCACCCCTCGGGTAAGTGTCCCTTTTATCTACCCCACCCCTCGGGTAAATGTCCCTTTCGTCTACCCCATCCCTCGGGTAAGTGTCCGTTTTATCTACCCCACCCCTTGGGTAAGTGTCTGTTTTGTCTACCCCACCCCTCGGGTAAGTGTCCGTTTTATCTACCCCACCCCTTGGGTAAGTGTCCGTTTTGTCTATCCCACCCCTTGGGTAAGTGTCCCTTTTGTTTACCCCACCCCTGGGGTAAGTGTCCATTTTGTCTACCCCACCCCTCGAGTAAGTGTCCATTTTGTCTACCCCACACCTCGGGTAAGTGTCCATTTTGTCTACCCCACCCTTAGGGTAAGTAAGTGTCCCTTTTGTCTACCCCGCCCCTTGGGTAAATTTCCGTTTAGTCTACTCCACCCCTAGGGTAAGTGTCTGTTTTGTGTTAACCGTGTTAACCGCCCGACCACTCGGGTAAGTGTCCGTTTTGTGTTAACCGTGTTAACCGCCCGACCCCTCGGGTAAGTGTCCGTTTTGTGTGAACCGTGTTAACCGCCCGACTCCTCGGTAAGTGTCCGTTTTGTCTACCCCACCCCTGGGGTAAATGTCCGTTTTGTGTTAACCGTATTAACCGCCTGACCCCTCGGGTAAGTGTCCGTTTTGTGTTAACCGTGGTGTTAACCGCCCGACCCGTCGGGTAAATGTCCGTTTTGTATTGCTTTGGGTATTATAGTCTTTATTTCTTTTCTCTGTGTGCGTGAAGTGGGGGTGGGGGGAGTTTTTTGTTGTTTTGTTTTTGTTTTGTTTAGTTTTTTAAGATGTTACACTTTATTTTGTCTTTTTAATAACATATTTTGTGTTTTAGGTGGGTTTCTTTTAAGTATAAAAATACGCAGTTAATTTTCGTTAAGCAGATATTCTTTTCTTCTTCATTATCCTCTCTCTCTGTCCGTCTGTCTGTCCGTCTGTCTGTCTGTCTGTCTGTCTGTCTGTCTGTCTGTCTGTCTGTCTGTCTGTCTGTCTCTCTTTCTCTGTCTCTGTCTCTTTCTTTCTCTCTCTCTCTCTCTCTCTCTCTCTCTCTCTCTCTCTCTCTCTCTCTCTCTCTCTCTCTCTCTCTCTCTCTCTCTCTCTCTCTCTCTCTCTCTCTCTCTCTCGCTCTCTCGTTTCCTCTTCTTCCGACAAAAGCGAGATTTTTGTTGTTGTTTTGTTTCTTTTCGGTCTGTCTGTAACGCTAACAGCGGGTTCATCCTTGGCACGGATGACAGAAACAGCCAACCAACAAGCAGACAAACAAAACAAAAAAATGAAGAAACAGAAACAGCCAACAACAAGCAAACAAAACAACAACAACAAAAAAATGAAGAAACAGTAGGTGGAGAAAGCGAAGAGGAACGGAAAGAAGGAGATGACAGAATTAAACTACTGCTCTCTCTCTCTCTCTCTCTCTCTCTCTCTCTCTCTCTCTCTCTCTCTCTCTCTCTCTCTCTCTCTCTCTCTCTCTCTCTCTCTCTCTCTCTCTCTCTCTCTCTCTCTCTCTCTCTCTCTCTCTCTCTCTCTCTCTCTCTCTCTCTCTCTCTCCCCAAGGCAATAAAAATAATAATCGTTAACACAGTTCCATTTGGAGACTACAAATCTTTAGACGCTATCTTTGACGCTAAAAATACAGAAACACTTCACTGCCACGGCCACTTCCTTCACACACACACACACGCACACATTTTATTTTATTTTATTTTTAACAGTAAATAAAAAGGTGTACTGAGCAAGGGGAAAGCATGCAGAAACACTTTCTTTAAAGATTGTTCCGTTGCAAACAACTCTTGTCTCGTCTTTGAAAAAACCCCTCCACGGCAGAAATTCGTTACGGAGAAAATTGGGGCTTTGCTGCGATAAAGGAATGGCCGAAGTCTGTCCACTTTGACCGTGTCGCACAGCGTCTGTCCATACTGCCCGTGTCACACGGTGTCTGTCCACTTCGCCCGTGTCACACGGTGTCTGTCCACACTGCCCGTGTCACACAAGGTCTGTCACACACTGCCCGTGTCACACGGTGTCTGTCCACTTCGCCCGTGTCACACGGTGTCTGTCCACACTGCCCGTGTCACACAAGGTCTGTCACACACTGCCCGTGTCACACGGTGTCTGTCCACTTTGCCCGTGTCATACAGCGTCTGTCACACACTGCCCGTGTCACACCGTGTCACAAAGTGCCTGTCTACACTGCCCGTGTCACACGGTGTCTGTCCACTTTGCCCGTGTCACACAGCGTCTGTCACACACTGCCCGTGTCA
Organism: Alviniconcha strummeri; assembly: GCA_963584105.1. Taxonomy (NCBI): domain Eukaryota; kingdom Metazoa; phylum Mollusca; class Gastropoda; family Provannidae; genus Alviniconcha; species Alviniconcha strummeri. The sequence continues at coordinate 30,671,713 of OY757543.1, forward strand.
CACAGCGTCTGTCCACAAAGTGTCTGTCCACACTGCCCGTGCCTCAAAGTGTCTGTCTACACTGCCCGTGTCACACCGTCACTGTCCACTTTGCCCGTGTCACACCGTCACTGTCCACTTTGCCCGTGTCACACCGTCACTGTCCACTTTGCCCGTGTCACACAGAGTCTGTCACACACTGCCCGTGTCACACAGTGTCTGTCCTCACTGCCCCTGTCACACAGTGTCTGTCCACACTGCCCCTGTAACACAGTGTCTGTCACACGGTGTCTGCCCGCACTGCCCGTGTCGCACAGTGTCTGTCACACGGTGTCTGTCCACACTGCCCCTGTCACACGGTGTCTGTCGCACAGTGTCTGTCACACGGTGTCCGCCGACCGCCGATGTGGGCAGTGTGCCCTAGAAAGCGGACGAGACAAGAACAATCTTATCGGGGGCCTGCAAATCCTATTGATCATAATTGATTTGACTATTGTGCCGCTGTCGCCCCTCATCCCGCCCCTTTTTAGGCCTGTTGGTATATCACTACCCCCCTCCCCACCCACCCCTGCTGTGACCACCCCCTTCCCGCGCTCCCCTCCCCTCCCCCCCCCCCCTCCCCTCCTCCCTTGCTGTCCTCTTTGCTACCTGTGCAAGAAGCCGTGTTAATGAAGATAACCCGATATACTTGTGGCAATAATTCCATTTTCACACGGAGGGTGATACAATTTGAGGCCAGTATTGAATTATGCTGGCGGGATCAGGGCCCCCGCTTCATCAAGCAAGCGAGGAGAAAGTGCGCCACTTCTTTAGTCCGCCCAGCATCGCTCATAGAGCTCACACCGCCCTCCACGGCGTCTCGCCACCCGCCACCCGGCTCTCCACCCGGCTCTCCACCCGGCTCACGCTGCTACAGCTGCAGCCAGGAAACTGACCGGTAAAACTGAGGTGTGGCGGGCGGCAGTGGTGACGCAATTTCTGCACAGGATTACCACTTTCAACGCTGCTGGTCCGTTTTGCTGGGTACGTGGACTTTTGTGAGTGTCTTTCCTGGTTGTTGCTGCTTTCCCACGGACGTTTGTGGATGTCTCTCTTGGTTATTCTTTCGGGTGGAGTTTTGGGGGTGTCTCTCCTGGTTATTGCTAAAGGTTTTTTTCGGGTGGACTTTTGTGGGTGTTTGTCCTGGTTATTACTAACGTCCTTTCGGGTGGACTTGACTGTGTCTCTCCTGGTTATTGCTGCTCTTCCTTCTGACGGACTTCTGGGATGTCTCTCCCGGTTATTACTACTCTTCCTTCTGATGGACTTGGGGAGGAGGGGGGGGGGGTGCACTCTAATGTCAGCGATTGATACGGTCTCATGCCTTCATGCTTCATCAACACCTTTCGTCAACTGGTTGCAATGCTGAGTTGATGATGTTTTTTATATATATACAATCCGCAGTATTTCTCTTTCTGGATGCATAATATCCAGTGTTCACACGACTGAATGTCGCTGTGGTGTCACTTACAGAAGGCGACAGACTTACGACTTGCCAGCCTACAGCCTCGTTGGAAACGAGGACAGCGCCTGGCTACAGCCTTAATCTGTGGATGCAGGCTTGTCCGTCTGCATGTAGCTGGAAATGCGAGTTTTGTTTTGTTTTGTTTTAAGCAGCATAACAAATGTGTACAAATATTTTGACCGCGACCTGTTTCGGGGGGGGGGGGGGGGGGGGGGGGGAAGAAGGCTTTTCGTTAGTGAATTTTTGTCTTCTACTTTAGTGATTTTTTTTTATTGATTTTGTTTATTCATCTACCTTAATTTCTTTTTCCTAAGTTAGTGAATTTTTTTCTTCTACTTTAGCGATTTAAATTTTATTTTATCCATCTACCTAAAAAAATAAAATAAAATAAAAATCTTTTCTTTTTAATAGTTATATCTTCAGTGTTTTTGTTGTTTCTTTTGTTTTTAGTTTAAAAAATGTTTTCTCTACTTTTATTTTCATACTTTATTTCTTTAAATAAATTTCTTTGGTTGTTTTCTTGTTATTAATATTTCACTGGCCATTGCGGGAAATTCGGGTGGCCGCACCTGGGAAAGGCTGCAGCAGTTCCAAGAGCAGCGCCACCCAGTCTTACCGCTGTGTGCAGCAGTTTCCTGTGTCCAGGCAATAGCATGGTTGCCAGTGTTTGGGTTAGGGCCAGTGTTTGGGTTATATGCCAGTGTTTGGGTTATATGCCAGTGTTTGGGTTAGGGCCAGTGTTTGGGTTATATGCCAGTGTTTGGGTTAGGGCCAGTGTTTGGGTTATATGCCAGTGTTTGGGTTAGGGCCAGTGTTTGGGTTATATGCCAGTGTTTGGGTTAGGGCCAGTGTTTGGGTTATATGCCAGTGTTTGGGTTAGGGCCAGTGTTTGGGTTATATGCCAGTGTTTGGGTTAGGGCCAGTGTGGATCCATTTCTATGGCTGGTGCAGCGTCAGCGATCAGATGAGTGGGTACAAATTTCACTTCGTCATCCGCAGCCACACTGACGCCATGCATCACTGATGAAAACAGGAACTTGAGGCCACAAGGCCACATTTTGTCTCACTAATTGTGACTGTTAAGTTAGCGGGTTGACTGTTGACTGTTAAGTCAGCGGGTGGACTGTTGACTGTTAAGTCAGTGGGTGGACTGTTGACTCTGTTCCATCAGCATCAGAGTGAGCTGTTCCCCGTAGACTTGCCGTATCAAGTTGTAGTTAACACTGGCATCAATGTTTCGTGAATAGGCTTCAAACTCCAGTTTGTTCCGAAAGCAGCCGGACTGGAATCTGTGGAAATACAGCAGCAGCGATGTTTTTTGTTTGTTTGGTTGTTTGTTTTTGTTGTTTGGTTAGGTTTTGTTTTGTTTGTTTTTTGTTTTGTTTTTGTTTCAGAAATGTTTTTGATTTGGTGTTTTCGTTTGTTAGCATACTTATTTTTTTATGATGCACCAACTGTTTTGCAGGTCTTTATTTATTTTTTTAATGCTGATTTCGTTTATGTTTTTGTCATGAATTTTCTTTTTTAGCGGACTATTTTTGGGGGTAACTAAATTTTCATTTTGCTAGGGAGATAATATTCTGAGCGGATAAATTTCCGTTTGCCAATTTTCCAGTACCAATTTTTTCTTTTGTTTCAAAATTCAGTGTATCTGTTTTGGGGGAGTAACCAATGACAGCCATTTTTAAAGTGCACACAGAATTTGATGCATGCGTCCCCAGGGACACCGTAAGAGAGTCTGCACTGAAAGGTGACTGGGAGAAAACTCCCATGCCGCACCGGGGGGGAATGGAACCGGGGTCAGTGTCGCGCCTGGCTCTTCAGTGCCCGGCTCGGCCCACCGCGGTGGTGAAGCGTTGCTTAATGTCCTCAGATGTCATCTGACATATTAGGGACAAGTTGTGACCAATGCCGAAGCACGGTTCAATAAATCTTTACGTCCACGGAAGCCAGAAGGCTCGTTAGGACGGACGGCCCAGGACGGCCACCTCGACTCTCACACAGCTCCTGAACTATGGCCCACCGCGCTGTCCCTTACTCCTTTTATCTACTGCTAAGTCTTTCCCAGTTGTTGTTTAATTCTCCTTTTAGTGCTTCGTTTTTTCGTCTACTTTTCTTCTTCCTTTTTTGCCTTTTGTTTTGTTTATTTTTATTTTTTTATGTACCTTTAGTTGATTTTTAAAAATTCTAGTTTTGTTTTTTGTTTTTGTTTTTTTGTTTGTTTTTTCTTTGATTTAGATTTCCCCCATCTAGCTTTAATTTGTTATTCTTCTCTTCTTTTTTCTTTTTTCTTTTTGTTTTTGTTTGTTTTTTGTTTGTTTGTTTTTATTTGCGTAAATATATCTTTATTTGTTATTTTATATACGCTTAGCATCTTCTTTTCTCTTTTTTTAATTTATTTTATTTTTTACTGTTTTTCTTTTACTTTTTTCTAAATCCACCTTTGCTTTTTTTTCTTCTTCTTTTTTCTGTACTTTTAGTTTGCTGTATTTTTATATACCTGAATTCCAGTACCGACCTAGACTGGTTTTCTATGGCAGTTTTATTCGTTAGCTTTTTTGTTTGTTTGTTTTTATTTGCGTAAATATATCTTTATTTGTTGTTTTATCCACGTTTAGCTTCTTCTTTTCTCTTTTTTTAATTTATTTTATTTTTTACTGTTTTTCTTTTACTTTTTTTCTTTTACTTTTTTCTAAATCCACCTTTGCTTTTTTTCTTCTTCTTTTTTCTGTACCTTTAGTTTGCTGTATTTTTATATACCTGAATTCCAGTACCGACCTAGACTGGTTTTCTATGGCAGTTTTATTCGTTAGCTATGGATTCGGCTGTTTTCAACAGATTTACTCCCAGGACTCAGGCGTGCTTGACGATCTCTTCTCGTCGTTTTGTATCGCTGTAGACTATATATAGCTGTACTATGGACCAACGCAACTCCTTTTTTCCTTGTGGCTATTGTTTAGTTGTCATAATTTAGTAACAATGTTGAGACGTATTCAAACAGCTGGTATTCCTTTCTATCTTTGTTTCGGTGAATTTCAGGTTCTGATATAGCTGTGATGCAGCATTAATGGATTTTTGCAAATTTTGCCCGTTATGATCTGGTTTGTATCCCACATCCTTTTTTGTTTTTTCAGTAGGCTACATACAGCCAACGTTCTGTATGCATTTTATGTTTGGTAAAAATTCCATATCTAAAATTTTGTGTCTTCAGTTCCCACAGCCAACATTCTGTCTACATTTTAGTGTTTGGTAAATGTTCCATATCTTTAATTTTGTATTTTTAGTTCCTACATCCAACATTCCGTATACATTTTTGTTTGGTAAATGTTCCAGTCTTTAATTTTGTGTCTTCGGTACCGATATCCAACTCTCCGTATACATTTTGTTTGAAAAATGTTCCAGTCTTTAATTTTGTGTCTCAACATTGTTACTAAATTATGACAACGTTCCGTATACATTTGTTTGGTAAATGTTCCAGTCTTTAATTTTGTGTCTTGAATACCTACATCCAACATTTCGTATACATCGTATACATTTTGTTGGTAAATGTTCCAGTCTTTAATTTTGTGTCTTCAGTACCTACATCCAACATTTCGTATACATCGTATACATTTTGTTTGCTAAATATTCCGGTCTTTAATTTTGCACATTTCCCGAGAGGTCCCGGAGGAAGCAAAAATTTGAACGCTTCCGTCCCCTTTTTATTTCGTCGTCATTAATATCATCATTAAAAATTAAACATGCAGAGCAGACTGTATTTATTTATACTGAACGTAAACATCTGGAGCATATTTTTGTTTTACGTATCTGCTTAAGTTGATTGTGTGTGTGTGTGTGTGTGTGTGTGTGTGCGTGCGTGCGTGCGTGCGTGCGTGCGTGCGTGCGTGCGTGCGTGCGTGCGTGCGTGCGTGCGTGCGTGCGTGCGTGCGTGCGCGCGCGCACGCCCACAAATGCATACATATAGCAAAAGTGAATGATAATTTAAACAATCAGTTCTTATATATACGCAGAGAAAAATTAGTCTTGTGAAAAATTCCCACTTGGATGTTTATATGCAGCTTTTCCCTCTTTGAGGCTTCATCAGTAAATCAATATAAGTAATAATAATAGTAATTAACAATTCTTATAAAGCGCTGTTCTCTAACCAGAGTTAAATTCACTTTACTGTACAAACATCTTATGACAAAAACCACAGCAACATGACATTTCAACAAACAGAACCTTAAATATTGTAGTCTACCGTTATCGCCTATCAAACAATAACCGTGTTACACACACACACACACACACACACACACACACACACACACACACACACACACACACACACACACACACACACACACACACACACACACACACACACACACACACACACACATACACACACAGGCACACGCACGCACACGCGCACGCGCACACATACACACACACTGTCATGCGCACATCAGTCTCCGTTCGTCCACTCAGATACAAGAATTAATAATGATCAGTACTCTTTCCTGGATCTCTCCTACTCTCCCGCCCCCATTCATGTGCATCCGTCTACAGTCAACAGCCACACACACACATACCTTTCTCAGACAAAGTACTAGATTCTAGTACAAGTCAAACTGGTCACTATTTGACCCTTTAGAGAGTTGACACCAAGTAAAAACAAAAACCAGATCAGGCTAAAAACAGTTCACAGCTCCACAAAAGTAGCGTGTAAAGACTCGGAAGATGTGGTGAGGCGACTAACAAATCCACAGAGATGGAACTGCTGTCCCTCATCGGCTGTGCCCACGAACTGAGCGGCAGCAGGTTCGTGCTGCACGGCCCGCCACCCCATCTCCGGCTGTGGACAGCCCACGAGTACAGCGTCTTTATAATCTTTCATAATTATAGCCTTGGCCACTATTCATCTTCCCACACCTTTTTCACATAACCTCCCGTAACTTCATTACAGACTGCATTTTTTTAAAGGATGAAGAAAATAAGAAAGCGTAAACGAGGTAGCTGTTAATGTTATATATTTAAAAAATCGATTCACAAAGAACTGATTGTTTAAGTTACCATCTATTTTGATATATATAATATATGTGTGTATATATATATATATGTGTGTGTGTCTGTGTGGCTGCGCGTGGGCGTACGCACGCACGCACGCACGCTCGCACACACGCACCCACGCTCGCGCACACGCACACACACACACACACACACACACACACACACACACACACACACACACACACACACACACACACAATCAACTGAAACAGCTACCTAACAGAAAATACGCTCCACGTGTTTACACAGAGCTCAGGAACTGCGTGAAAGTCGAGGTGGCCGTCCTGATCTCCCCGTCCCTAATAACCCTTAGGGTCTCTGTGGACCTAAAGCTACATTTGAAGAAAAATATATTTACGTTCATTGAAAGTATTTTTCTTTCTTTATTTTCCCTTTCTTTCTGTCTTCCTTCATGTTCTTATTTTAGCTGTGGAATATTTTGGTCAGTGTCTACTTTAACTGAACAGCCGAAATGAGCTATGGGCCGCACAGCGTGCAGAAATTGGAGTTATCGGTATTTGTCTATTTGTCGGTCTGTAGATGACTATTATTAAATGGGCCGCACAGCGTGCAGAAACTGGAGTTATCGGTATTTGTCTATTTGTCGGTCTGTAGATGACTATTATTACATGGGCCACACAGCGTGCAGAAATTGGAGTTATTGGTATTTGTCTATTTGGCCGCATGAGGTATTATATGGAAACACACACACACACACACACACACACACACACACACACACACACACACACACACACACACACACACACACACACACACACACACACACACACACACACACACACACACACACACAATGACTGTAGCAGAAACTGGGTATTGATATTAGTTGGTGTGAAAATACTGTGAGAAGAGGAAGGTTTTCAGTTTGGCTTTAAAAGATCACAGGTCTGAGCAGTGTCTAAGGTCTTGTGGGAGTGAATTCCAAATGTGGGGTCCACAGCAAGAGAAAGCTCGAAAGCGATGACTTTTGCGTTTGTATTGCTGGATTTTCAGCATGCGGGTGTCAGAAGAAGAGCGTAGTGTACGAGACGGAGTGTAGACATGCAGCAGTTCAGGAAGGTAAGCAGGACCAGAACTATTTATAGCACTGAAACACACACAAGCAACTTTATATTTAATACGTTCTGAAATGGGAAGCCAGTGTAGTTTTTTCCAGGAGAGGTGTTGAGTGCTGGTGGCGGGGGTGCCAAGAGAGCGAGTCTTGCAGCAAAATTTTGAATTTTCTGGAGAGGTTGGATGACAGAATTAGGTGTACCCATGAGGAGACAGTTGCAGTAGTCGAGCCGTGAGAGGATATAGGAAGTAACAAGAGTCTTGGCTGAATCTTCAGTGAGAAACCTGCGGACCGCACTAATGCGTTTAAGCTAAAAAATTAATATAAAAAAAGCAGTTTGGCAGATTTTTATGACGTGCTTCTTCATGGACAGGTTTGAGTCAAGAATGAATCCAAGGTTCCTAGCAGAATCAGAGAAGGGGATGTTGCGAGAGCCAAGAGTAACCGAGTCAGGGAGGAAACGGTGGAAGGTCTCAAGGAAGACGAAAAGAGAAAGAGAAGAGCTTCTGTTTTGTCGTCGTTAAGTTTGAGCTGATTTTCGGTTATCCATGTTTTCATGCCATTATTTTGTCGATATGTCCGTTCGTATATCACTATATCAACTGGTGTGTGGAGATGTGTCACTGTGTAATTATACCATTAGGACAATAGAGACATAAAGTTTCTAATTAAAGGAAGTGCATCTTGATACAATTCCATATTTGGTAAAGTCACACTAACATTAACTGAATAAACATAGAGCACACGAAAAACAACAACAGTAAGACACCCCAGGAAATAGCTTTTATTTTTCGGTTTCTATGTTGAGTCTGAGCCTCTCTCTCTCTCTCTCTCTCTCTCTCTCTCTCTCTCTCTCTCTCTCTCTCTCTCTCTCTCTCTCTCTCTCTCTCTCTCTCTCTCTCTCTCTCTCTCTCTCTCTGAAATAGAGAGAGAAAGGGAAGGAGAGTAATATATATATATATAAAAAATAGGCATATTGATTGCCTCTATCTGTTGTGTGAGTGATCATTATCAGGCGAACCCAGACGTTTCAGCACCAACACATGGTGATTGTTCGTCTCGCATTCACACGCTCCCATTTCCAACACGCTCTGTAATCTTTGCATTGATTACCGCTGTAAACACACTGAGTGCGTGCCGGGAGCTGACTGACCAGTCTACAGCCTGCCCTGGCCCACCTGGTCACACTGACCAGTCTACAGCCTGGCCCACCTGGTCACACTGACCAGTCTACAGCCTGCCCTGGCCCACCTGGTCACACTGACCAATCTAGGCCCTGTCCCACCTGGTCACACTGACCAATCTAGACCCTGGCCCACCTGGTCACACTGACCAATCTAGACCCTGGCCCACCTGGTCACACTGACCAATCTAGACCCAGGCCCACCTGGTCACACTGACCAATCTAGACCCAGGCCCACCTGGTCACACTGACCAATCTAGACCCTGGCCCCACCTGGTCACACTGACCAATCTAGACCCTGGCCCACCTGGTCACACTGACCAATCTAGACCCAGGCCCACCTGGTCACACTGACCAATCTAGACCCTGGCCCACCTGGTCACACTGACCAGTCTACAGCCTGCCAGGCCCACCTGGTCACAATGACCAGTCTACAGCCTGCCAGGCCCACCTGGTCACACTGACCAGTCTACAGCCTGCCAGGCCCACCTGGTCACACTGACCATTCTACAGCCTGCCAGGCCCACCTGGTCACACTGACCAGTCTACAGCCTGCCAGGCCCACCTGGTCACACTGACCAGTCTACAGCCTGCCAGGCCCACCTGGTCACACTGACCAGTCTACAGCCTGCCAGGCCCACCTGGTCACACTGACCAGTCTACAGCCTGCCAGGCCCACCTGGTCACACTGACCAGTCTACAGCCTGCCAGGCCCACCTGGTCACACTGACCAGTCTACAGCCTGCCAGGCCCACGGGTCAGCAGCCCTGGCTTCACACGGCGTCAATCACTCCCCCAGGGGAGGCCACCCAGCTTGAAACCCCGTTGATTAGCAGGCCTGCGCTTATACACCGGCCTGTTCAACAAAGACCACCGCCTGGCCGGTCCACCGGCCGCCTGTTTTCAACCTTGCTTTCATCCTCCTACTTTTGTTTATTATGCAATCAGTCTCTGGTCTCCAGTCTTGTTAGTGCTCCTTTGTTTTGTTTCGTATCAGGTCGATACACTACTTCATGACGAACAAATCCTCACTCTGATCTCTGTCGTCTTATTCTTCTTCAATAACAGGGAATTTAGAGAGAGAGGCTTCACAACTTAATTAACGAAAAACATGCAACGTGAAAATACCCATAATTATATGCAAATCAATGGTTTAAAAAATCATATAAATCAAAGTAAAAACACACACACATACACTCGCGCACGCACGCGTACACACACACAGACACTCATAGGATCGCGCGCAGAAACGGAGAGAGGGGTGGGGGGGGGGATACAAATAGAGACAGAGAAAGAGGGGGTGGGGGGGGGGATACAAATAGAGACGCGGAGGGGGGGTAGGGGTTGAAACTGACACAATAAGTAACTTGGTGTTTTACGCCCAAATAGAAACAGGAGGGGAGTGGTGGTGGGGGGTAGAACCACAGACAGAGAGGGGGTGGAATAGAAATAGAGACGTGGGGGTGGGAGGGTAGAAATAGACAGAGAGAGGGAGGAAACAGGAATAGAGACAGAGACAGAGAGAAGGAGGAAGCGGTATACATTTTACACAGTAGAACAAAAAGAGACAAATGTAGCTGTGCTTTGCAAAATGATCCACTTCCTTGATTTTTTTGATTTTTTTTTCTACAATGGGCTTTTTTTTGCCGATGCCTGGATGGCTGTCAACACGGACGGTAGGTTTGGTTTACGTGTGACAGCATGTGTGTGTGTGTGTGTGCGTGCGTGCGTGTGTGTGTGTGTGTGTGTGTGTGTGTGTGTGTGTGTGTGTGTGTGTGTGTGTGTGTGTGTGTGTGTGTGTGTGTGTGTGTGTGTGTGTGTGTGTGTGTGTGTGTGTGTGTGTGAGTGTGTGTGTGTGTGTGTGTGTGTGTGTGTGTGTGTGTGTGTGTGTGTGTGTGTGTGTGTGTGTGTGTGTGTGTGTGTGTGTGTGTGTGTGTGTGTGTGTGTGTGTGTGTACATCAGATATTGGAGTGATCACTTCTGAGAACAGAGCTTGGTTGTGCGCTTGAGAGTGAGGTAATCGCTTTGAGAGGAAGGCTTGGCTGAGGAGGAAGAAGAATTGACTCAAGTACTACTTCTTCAATTTTCGGCTTGACGCAAAATGCCGGCGCATTGAGTGGCAAGAGATATAAGTTATCCCGTGATTTTTTTTTTCAACCTATGGCAGGGATTTAATTTAAATCTGAAATGCATTAGATGTGCGTGAGAGATTGGAGGGACTTTGAATTGTAATCTGCGTGATATGACAGCGCCAAAGAGAGTTGCAGAAAACTTTTAAAAGGAAAATTGAATTGTTCGTTTTTTCTAATTGCTGCCGACAGATCTCCATCTGGCCATAGGCCTGTAGACATTAACGTCCTCCGTGCCGTAGCCCTTTGCTTTTATCTTTTTATTATTTTGAAACGTATTTCCTCTTCCTTCCTCCGCAACAACATCCATTTTTCACTCACTGGTTGTGTGTGGTTGTGTGCGAGATGCAAAACAAAAACTACACCTGCTGTGAAAGCAACTCAGTTTGCAGTCTCCACAGACATTTTTATCTGCTCATGACGAAATAATTCCCCCCGCCCCCGCCCCCTTCTCTCTCTCTCTCTCTCTCTCTCTCTCTCTCTCTCTCTCTCTCTCTCTCTCTCTCTCTCTCTCTCTCTCTCTCTCTCTCTCTCTCTCTCTCTGTATTTTTTCTCCTTTTTTTTCTCCTCTTTTTTTAACTGACGGTTTGTGAGCCGGTTTGGCCCAGCGGTAAGGCGTTAGGCCGGTAAGTAGAAGGACCTCAGCTCGATACCGTTTCGGCTCTCCTTCCTCTTCAAACAGGTTGTGGTCTGTGGACACTGTCTTGTGACGTTGTCCATCACAATTATGAAACATTAAAATGGCTCTCATCGCTGTCTATCTTAATGCAGGAGTCATTCTGGTGATGACAGTGTAGCAATAGGTATATAATCTCCCTCTTCCCCCCACCTCCATACCCCCTCCCTCCCCTTTCTCCCCGTTCCTAATAAGCCTTTTGTGTGTGTGTGTGTGTGTGTGTGTGTGTGTGTGTGTGTGTGTGTGTGTGTGTGTGTGTGTGTGTGTGTGTGTGTGTGTGTGGATTCTGTGGACGTTAAGCACCATGTTTAGTTACTTACCTGACCTTCCCTCGTCCCTAATAAACCTTACGGTTTGTGTGGACGTTAAGCACCATGTTTACTTACTTAACTGACCTTCCCTCGTCCCTAATAAACCTTATGGTTTCTGTGGACGTTAAGCACCATGTTTACTTACTTAACTGAGGAAGAGTAAAAGGAGGAGGAAGAGAAAGCACAGAAAGAAAAGGAGCTAAAAATGACTGAAACATCATAATATAATTATACACTATACTTTGTATATCTGTGTATACTGCACTTTAAAAAATAATAATTATTTATCGACTGAGACTCTTTGTTTTTACATGTTTATGGAGTTGTCTTTATTCATTTGAATTGTAGATTTGACATGTTAGGTGACATATATGGTGACGATAAGATTTTATCAATTTGTTGTAGTATTTTTCTATATATGTATATTTTTTTAATTACTTTTTTGTCCCTTATGAAAAATTCGGGTCGCCTCACCTGGGTAAGCCATAGCAGTCATAAGATAAGAGCAGCAATGCATTTCCTATCAGTGTGTGCAGTATTTCCGCGTGTCCAAACAATGGTGTGGCTGCCAGTGTTGGGGATTTGTAACGTGCCCACAGATGTTGCTGCAGGCCATTGCACACGGGCTGTACGGACGCCGTGAGACAGTCTGTACTGGACGCTGACTCGGGGAGAAAAATCCCTTGCCGCACCGGGGACTCGGACCCGTGTCTAGCCCCGTCTGTTCTTTCTGACTATTTTTATCGCCATTTCTATCGACTCCTTCCATTTTCCCTTTCTCTTTATTTTTCTCCCCCCCCCCCCCTCCCGCCCGCCCCTCCCCCCCCCCCCAACTTCTCTTTTGTCATGACATATTGCTGTGTATATGATGTTATGATGTTGTCATTTGTCGTATTGCTCTTCTCTCTAAGGCGAACAAAAATTCAACCAGTGAAATCCAAACACGAAAAGGTTCAAACGAAGGAAAAGAAAAGGTTTTGATCTTGTTTTTAGCAGTCACTGTGTTTAAAATAAAAAATTAAAAAAATTCAACCAGTGAAAACATTAATGAATGTCTGAATAGTAGAAATAAATGAATTGGTGCGTACATGAAGAAAGGAAGAATGGGTGCAAGAAGCGCACTCTGTCCGGGCCAACGTAAGATGAAACGATTAATAGCGGCTTTCGCTGAGACGCCTTCGTCACGCGCGCGTGTGTAACAATCGACCAGTCCACATGATCAGTAAACAGATACATAACATCATAATCATATCATTAACAAAATTGAACACGTATGAACAAAGAAACAGGCAGACAAACAGAGGAATCAATCGAATAAATAATTACACAAAAACGTAGAACCTCCCACCCCAAAAATAAATAAAGAAAGAAAGAAAGAAAGAAGCAAATAAAATAAAAATGAAACAAAAATAATATGCCTGTTTTGTAATATAGAAATTAAGTAGTATTCACTCACCACTTCAGTCCATCAGCACTTTCTTGTAATGAATTCTAAATAATCCAATCAGACCCTTTTCTTAAGGAGGCGGAAGAAGACATCCGCGTAATTTCGATCGTTTTGATCAACGGGGATTTAACAATGAAGATCTTAAACAGCTTAAAAATAAAACAACAAAAATAAAAAAGACCAAGAAAATAAGAACAACTGCAATAAAAGAAAGCATGCAGTGAACAAATGAACACCAGGAAAAAAAAGTAAAGGAAAAAAAAAGGCAATAAAAGAAAACATGCACTGAGCAAACAAACAAACCGCGAGAGAACCCTGGGACATTTTGTTTGTTTTTTGTTTTGTTAATGACAGACGGGTCACAAATAAATTCCGTTCTTCCCATTTCCCATCTCCGGCCCATCTCTGTCGCTCTCTTTCCGCTGTCGTAAGCCACCGACGGAATGTCCGTGAGCACGTGCAGTGCGACAGCAGCGAGAGTGGTGTGTGTGGCACGTGCAGTTGGCGACACGTGTGAAGTGACACGGTGGCAGGGAGGCGAGAGTCGGCGCGGCAAGAGGGGGCCGTGTCTCCGCACCGCCCCGGGCCGCCCAACAAGGCGTGCCGTGCTCCAGCCTGCTTGTCAATTTCACCACGCACTGGGCGCGTGCTGCCGTCACTCAAACCGCTGTCGCTGGGTCACGTGCACTGGCGACCGCTGCCGTGTCGCTTGAACTGAAAACGGCTTGACGTTGGGTTTCCAAGTATTAAAACATGAGCCTGAGCGGCACAGCTGTGTACTGCCTAACATAAGCAGGCACCTCAGGAAGTCTGTCTGTCTGTCTCTTGTTTTTAAATTATTTATTTATTTATTAGTAGGGTTAGGACTGGTTGTTAGGTTTTTGACTGGACCTAAATTACAATCATTGTAAAATACAATTCCTTCTCTCTGTGTGCTTATGCCAGCCTGTTTAACTTAAACGTACGCTTATGTGTCGAAATATTGTATATTTTCGTGTCGTATATTTAAATCTTCTTTTTGCTCTCTTCTTCTCTCATTTTTTTGTTTTGTTTTGTTTTTGTTTTTTGTTTTGTTTTTGTTTTGTTTTTATCCATAATCAATAGGCCTAGCTTCTTTTTTTCTTTTTTTTAAATTAATGATTCTGAGGTTGAGGGGATGTTAAAATCTAAGAATTCGTATGAAAGAATTGTTATAAGCTGTTCATTAATTAATAATTAGCAGGATTCAGTCATCTAGTCAGTTACGCTAAGTCAGTGTGTTGTTATTGTTGCTGTTGTTGTTGTTGTTGTTATTGTTGTTGTTATTTCAAGGTATTTAGGTCAAATTGAGTATGACTTCACAGACATCCGTACTGTTAGAATGTTAACGTACATTCAAACATTACGTTGTACTGCTATTGATTACATAGGTACTGCGATTTATTATGTATTATGCTGCCGTTTATGATACATTGTACTGTCATTTATTGTATATTGCCTTGTCATTTATATTGTTTACTTTGTTACATACTGCCATTTGCTTCGTATTCTGCTGGGTTTATTATATATTTGTATTTTTATGTTACTTTTCATCTAAATGTACTTTCTTCTGCACTTTTTAGCTTTACACAGTGAGTTTGTGGAGACCAGAGAACTGCGCTATTTAAAAGCTATATTATTATTATTATTGGTTTATACTGTACTGTACTTTTTCTCTCCAAGATATATTATAATTTCATACCGTGTTGTCATTTATTTTATACAATACTTCATTTATTTTGTATGTCATTTATTTTAAATAATGCTTCATTTATTTCGTATGTCATTATTTTATTTAATGCTTCATTTAGTTTGTATGTCATTTATTTTATATAATGCTTCATTTATTTTGTGTCATTTATTTGATATAGTACTTCATTTATTTTGTATATAGCCTATTGTACTATCATTCATATTATTTGAAACTGTCATGTAGTTTGTATTTTACAGGCATTTATTTTTTCTTATGATTTTCCCTGCCTTTTGTATCCATCTACTACTTTTTATATTTCCCCCGTTTATTTATGCTGTTCTTACTTCATTTCGGGCCATCTACTACTTTTTATATTTCCTCCGTTTATTTATGCTGTTCTTACTTCATTTCGGGTCAGCAATTTGTTTTTGTCTGACTTTGTATCATACATTTTTATTGTTTCAATAAGTCATGCATCATAATTAGCCTACTGTTGTTGAATAATACCAACAACAACCACCATTATTACTGTTATTGTTAGTATTATTACTGTTGTTGTTATACTATTTCTTTATTTTATTATAGAAATGGTTATATTATTACACCGACTATCCTTTTTATTTGCTGTTCCATTTTACTTCATTTACTACATTGTAGATGCATTACTCCATTTCTTTGTTTTCGATCATTGTCCATTTCTTTGTTTTCCTTTTTTTTTTTTTTTTTTTTTTTTTATATACACTACCCCGGCCCATTTCTTCTTCCTGTCTTCTTCTTTTTCTTCCTCTCTTCTTCTTCTTCTTCTTCTTCTTCTTCTTCTTCTTCTTCTCTCTCTCTCTCTCTCTCTCTCTCTCTCTCTCTCTCTCTCTCTCTCTCTCTCTCTCTCTCTCTCTCTCTCTCTCTCTCTCTCTCTCTCTCTCTCTCTCTCTCTCTCTCGATTATTATTAGTACTTTAGCAACGGCAGATACGTGAGTCGGCCTTTGTGCTACTCTCTTCATCGCGGAGAAATAAAGGTTCAGTCAATCAATGTCTGAGTTATATATAGATCGCGTTTTGTGTCCTTTCGTGTTCCAAATGACAACAGGAACACTAGAGGTCAGAATCAAAATCAACAACTCACTTTTGGCAGCACAACTCTAAAAGAAACACCATCTCACAAACACTTAGGAATAATCTTACAAAACAACTGCAGATGGGATGAACACATTAGGTCTGTTATAAACAAAACAAGTATGTTAATTCCCTGTCTTCGGTCTTATAAGTACAAAATAAGCAGAAAAGCGTTAGAAACTATGTACAAATCGTTCATCCTCCCACTTTTTGATTATGCTGATATTGTCTGGGATAACTGCACCGACACTCAATCAAAAATGTTAGAAAACCTGCACCTAGAAGCCATAAGAATCATTATAGGAGGTATACGCGGAACTAGCCACCAGAAACTTTACAAAGAATCCGGATTCTGCACATTAAAGGAAAGAAGGAAACGGCATAAACTCTTGATGTTCCACAAAATGATACTAGGCCTCTGTCCACAATATATAAGTGACCTCTTACCCCCTTTAGTCGCCCACATTAATCCGTACCACAGACGCAGACCATTAGAAAGAGACGTGACTACACGCAAAACTGAACTTTATCGAACTCCTTCATTCCATCCACCACAGCAGAGTGGAATTCTCTCCCCATTAGCGTTCAACAAAGTACATCTTTAAGTGTTTTTAAACGATCATTGTCCTTGTCCGACAGTAAAGTTCCAGCCTATTACTACTTTGGAGAAAGAAATGCACAAGTCATTCACTGTCGCCTTCGCCTAGAAATGAGTAACCTTAACCATGACCTAGTTAACCGCCATTTAAGCACCGACCCAAAATGTTCTTGTGGTTATTCTAGAGAAACGGCCGAGCATTACCTCCTTCATTGTCCTAACTACCTTAACATCCGTGCAAGAACAATATATAGCCTCCCTAGCAACCAAAGCAATATTAGAACACTACTGTACGGTAACTTAGACCTGCGACTTCCAGATAACAAACACATATTCCTAACTGTCCATGAATTCATTAAGCCAAACGACTTTAAAGTCAGAACTGTAAGCTAGCAGGTAGCTGACCTGTAATATGATTTTTTTTTTTTTTAGTTTTTTTTTTTTTTTAGTTTTTTTTTTAACCGTATATACTGACTTTTTGTGCACATGTGATTTGTCCTGTTAACATAGTACAGTTAAGGGACGTTATAAATCCAAGTATTAACGCCTTCTGTATATGTGATTATATGTTTTAATTATACAAATGACCGACTGCCTGCTCATACCTCTGAACTTTGTCAAAAATTAATAATTATGCTACTGTAGAAAAATGACTAAACCATCTTTCCCTTTCCGTCTCCCCACCCCACTGTCTCCTTACGCCATTTCTCTCTCGGTACTATTTATTTAGGCCACCAGCCAATCTATCTGTCTACCTAACATTGTTTTGTTTTCTCAACTACAATTTGTTTTGACTGTTTTCTAGTGACTGTTCATATCTTTGTGTTTTGTTATTGTTGTTTATTTCTTTTTTGTTTCCTCTTGTTTTTTGTTTTTATTGTTGTAATTTTTTGTTACGTCTCATTTATTGCTTGCGAAGTGAAATTGTTCGTCCGCCATACATTGTGTCTTTTTCCAACCGCATGAGCTCATCGCCTATAAGCTATAGCTTGTTGATGAGCACATAATGATTTTTTTAATGTTTATTTCATATCGAATAAGTTTTTGTTTAAACCAACAGAACACTATATTGTAAACTGTGTGTTCCTAGGCGCACGTTATCCAGAGGCCTATTTGATCCTGACCTCGGTGGCGTTCGTCCTGCATTTCTGTCGCGAGCCCTGTGCCTAAACGTGCTGGTGTCCCTGCACAGCAATGACGTTACGTCTGCCCTGCCAGTAAACATGGTGCTTAACGTCCACAGAAACCGTACGGCTTATTAGGGACGGGGAAGTGCCCTGCCGCCGTAGTCTCATACTATGTAGTCTCGTGTTTCACTCCCGTAAAGCGGAGTTCAGGAGCTGTGTGAAAGTCGAGGTGGCCGTCCTGGGCTTTCCGTCCTAATGAGCCTTACGGTTTCTGTGGACGTAAAGCAACATTCAGCTCAACCCGTAAAGCTGCGCGTGTGGTCACCAGTGTTCGGCCCACCGGCCAGCCGTGGCCCATACCTCCACATTGCCGGGATTTTGGCTGTTACAAACCATACCTCCACATTGCCAGGACTTTGGCTGTTACAAACCATACCTCCACATTGCCAGGACTTTGGCTGTTACAAACCATACCTCCACATTGCCAGGATTTTGGCTGTTACAAACCATACCTCCACATTGCCAGGACTTTGGCTGTTACAAACCATACCTCCACATTGCCAGGACTTTGGCTGTTACAAACCATACCTCCACATTGCCAGGACTTTGGCTGTTACAAACCATACCTCCACATTGCTAGGACTATGAATGTTACAAACCATACCTCCACATTGCCGGGACTGTAAGTGTTGCAGATGTACACTTTGTATAGTGGCTTAGGAGCCACTGAAGTGATTTTTTTATACCATGTTCATTGATCTTTTGATGTTAAGGTCACAACGGCATCTTTTTCCTTTCACTCATTAAAAAGCTTAACGCCCCCCCCCCCCCCTTCCTTCTTCTTCTTCTTCTTCTTTGTTTGTTGTTGTTTGTTGTTGTTTTAATTGTATTTTGTATTTTGTCTGACTTGGAAACTTTGCATAGTTCTATCATCAAACCAGTTACACCCGCTTGCTTGTCTGGTTCCTTGCTTGGTCTTTCTCATGTTTTGTTTGTTTTGTTTATTGTTATCATTATTTGTGAATGCGCGTTTTTTGTTGTTGTTGTTCTTTATTTGTTTTGGGGGTGAGGTGGGGGGGGGGGGGTCTTTATAACCGAGATGGACATGGGTACACAGAACGTTAGGGTTCCCAGCGCCGAAACGCCACAGTTCTAAAGGTTCTCTCGTTAGCCTGCTGTAGGCTAGACTAAAAATAGCTCTGCGGACTTGCGGTTCTGGGGGATAGGTGTTAGCACGATAAGCATTCCATGTCAAGTCTGGCCGGCTAGTTAGTCATGGCTGCTCTGTGTGTCCGAATGGTTTGTTACTGATGATGTCTGCCTGTCTGACTGCTTTGTCACTGGTGATGTCTGGCTGGTTTGTTTGTGGTGATGTCTGACTGGTTTGTTAGCGGTGATGTCTAATGGTTTGTTAGT
>OY757543.1:30691234-30696234 GCA_963584105.1 Alviniconcha strummeri
ATGAAGCCATTCGCTGCTAGTCATTGATTGACCTCTATAATGTGCGTGTGCGTGTGTGTGTGTCCGAGCGTGCGTGCGTGTGCGTACGTGTGTGTGTGCGTGCGTGCGTGCGTGCGTGCGTGTGTGTTCACCAGCGCATGCGTGTGTGTGTTCGCGCGCGCGCGTGCGTGTGAGCATATGTGTGTGCGTGCGCGTGCGTGTGCGTGCGTGAGTGTGTGTGTGTGTGTGTGTGTGTGTGTGTGTGTGTGTGTGTGTGTGTGTGTGTGTGTGTGTGTGTGTCGGGGGGGGGGGGGGGTGTCTTCAAGTTATCAGTATTTGTTATTTCAATTGTTTCTAACGGAACATGCCCCCTTTTCGTTTGGCGAGTACGGCATCTTTATTCTTTACATATTTCTTTTCTTTTTTCTTTCGAGAAAGCTTCAAAGCAAGTTGTGTTGTTTTGCGCTGCGCTGAGCCGATCTGTGCAGAGTGCGTGGTACCGTAGCTGTGCTGTGTTGTTGCAGGTGGGGGTCGGGGTGGGCAGCATGTCTCAGTTTTCACACATGTCCGGCATGTCGGGAGCGGCCAGCAACATGGCGGCCAGCATGGGGATGACACGACAGGTTCAGCAGTTCCCCATGGCGTCGGACTACAGTCTGGTGAGTACACACACACACACACACACACACACACACACACACACCCACGCACAGACACACACTGTTGACTTCCACTGAAAGGACAGCTCACATGTCCCATTGTTGTCTTCCGCTGACAGGAGAGTCCCGAGGAAGACTGGTACAACAAGAGTCTGACGGCGCTGAGAATGAACAACACACATCCTGGCCCGCTGACGAATCAGATTTTACCTTACCAGACTCAGGTTTGACTATCCGACCAATGAAAGAACCTTAGCCAGAAACTTGAAGCGAATTGGGCCGCTACAGTGGGGCCATTCCTTGACCTGATGCACGGGTTTCATCGTGACCACAGTTTGCTTTCTGGAGTCGACACCGGGCCCAGACTCAGCGAGACGCGTGTTCGCTTCACTGGACCTTCCGACATTAAAGTGGTAGGCAAGATAATAAGTAACGACCTTCATCACAATAACGACAGGTTAAAAACATAGAGGCTACATCTACTGGTAAACGTTCGTAGTGACTGGTGACAATGGCAGAGTATTTCTCACGTAAAATTCGTCGGAACTGACGTTTGATGTTACACTCTTTGAGGTTTGAATACGATTTTGTTTTTTGTCCATTCTAAGCTCATCCTAACATGTTTCGACCGATTAGAATTTGCCACGTTGATGCCTGGCTGCTAACTCTTTGCTGCCTTTGAAATGACCATCATTTGATCTAATGCACCACAAAGTGCATGTTTTTAACACTGCGGCAGGAGCGCCATTTGGGGTTTGTTGCACGCTGCTGTACACCACCCTGACCTAACGCGGGGTGACTGCCGCATGGTGCCAACGTGCTGCAGTAGCGTCAGTGGGCCGGTGACTCCTGACCGTGTGTGCAACGCGTGTCAAGTCGTGGGGCGGCCGCCACGTGTGTGCGGAGTGTCGGCTGTGTGTGACCGACTGACGGAGCTGACTGTCGGGGTCCGGTCACAGTCTTCACCCCACAGCTCACTATCACGCATCGTATCCTGCTGGACAAGCGGACGGGTTCTGCTATCGGACGTCCCGGCCCTGCTATCGGACATCCTGGCCCTGCTATCGGACATCTTGGCCCTGCTATCGGACGTCCGGGCCCTGCTATCGGACGTCCTGGCCCTGCGGACGTCCTGGTCAGCGGACCGCGCCCTTCTCTGTTTCAACGACGCTCACAGCGGCTTGAGTTCAGTGCCAGAACGTGGACCACGTGCTGTGCAATCCTCCGTCACCTCTACATCGTCAGTGACGATCGTGGCGACCTCTAGTCAGCATGTCCTCTGTCATCTCTAACTCGTTAGTCAAAGAAGGCACCAAACTCGAGCCCTACTTTAATGCATCATGCCTATTACAATGCATTTGAGCGGTAACCAATTGTGTAAAATTATGTTCGTGCTCCGTGGTATTCTTGATCACTCCCACCAGTGTTTGGTATTGTTGTACTTTTGTACAGGATTGACTACATAGTGTCGTGCCGCTGTGCATTTTGTTTTTCACCAAAGGAAAAAAACGGTGTCAGTTGTGAAACGTGTTCTGTTTTCATGCGCTGTTTGGTTTGGTTTGGAGACAATCTACTGTCAAGTATTATGGTCACTTCAACGTAAGATTTTGTTGCAGGCTGTTTGATTTTTCTCAAAATTATTGATTTACCCAGCCTTGAAAGTGACTATTTTATTCATGAAATTATCGGTTTACTTTTAAATGAGTGGGATTGCGGAAAAGACTGTGAAATGATTGAGTGACACGTGCAGTTACGTTCACTCTTTCTCCTCCCTCCTCCATTCCCACACGTGTTGTCTATGGCATCTTCTTCTCTTTTACACTTTTGATCATCTTTCGGCCTGACATCTCTCGTCCTTTTGCGCTTTTGTTCATCTTTCGGCCTGACATCTCTCGTCCTTTTGCACCTTTGTTCATCTTTCGGCCTGACATCTCTCGTCCTTTTGCACCTTTGTTCATCTTTCGGCCTGATACTTCTCGTCCTTTTGCACCTTTGTTCATCCTTCGGCCTGACATCTCTCGTCCTTTCGGACTTTTGTTCATCTTTCGGCCCCACATTTCTCGTCCTTTTGCACTTTTGTTCATCTTTTGGTCCGACATCTCTCGTCCTTTTTGGACTTTTGTTCATCTTTCGGCCCCACATCTCTCGACCTTTTGGACTTTTGTTCATCTTTCGGCCTCACATCTCTCGACCTTTTGGACTCTTGTTCATCTTTCGGCCCCACATCTCTCGACCTTTTGGACTTTTGTTCATCTTTCGGCCTCACATCTCTCGACCTTTTGGACTTTTGTTCATCTTTCGGCCTCACATCTCTCGACCTTTTGGACTCTTGTTCATCTTTCGGCCCCACATCTCTCGACCTTTTGGACTTTTGTTCATCTTTCGGCCTCACATCTCTCGACCTTTTGGACTTTTGTTCATCTTTCGGCCTCACATCTCTCGACCTTTTGGACTTTTGTTCATCTTTCGGCCTCACATCGCTCTCCCTTTTAGCTCTCCCCTTTTGCTTTTCGCCCGTTCCTCTTTCGTATCCAGCTGCCGGTCCTTGCTATGCTACAAACACAGTTAAGCACTAATAATAGATTAATGCAGTTATACAAAGTTCCTACAAATATGCAGATGAGGGGGGGGGGGGGAGAGACCGACCGATAGACAGACAGACAGACAGAGACAGACAAACCGAGAGAGGCTGCACACAGGGTCGGGGGTAGTGTGCGCAAACCAGTATGTACGTGTATGTATTATCAGTTTGCGTTTTATTCGCAACTTTCTTTAAAATTATTATTGGTCATATTTATTTATTAAAAATTTATTTATTTCCGGTTGTATTTCTCATTGCTCACAAAGTAATGATGTTCTGTGGGTATTTGTACGCTGCACTTGATCACAACAGAATGGTCCATGAATGTTATGCACATTGTCAACTTATCAAACACAGCTGAATTTAGTCGTGTATCAAACACCGCTAAACTAGTACCTGTGGTATTGTACTGTTTTTACACGCCCTCGCTTTGGGACGGGCTGCGTGGCTCCTGCAAGAGAGGGAGAGAACGGGAGAGAGGGGGAGAGAAAGGGCGGCAGGGGGGAGAGAGGGAGAGAGGGAAAGAGAGAGAGGGAGAGAACGGGAGAGAGGGGGAGAGAAAGGGCGGCAGGGGGGAGAGAGGGAGAGAGGGAAAGAGAGAGAGGGAGAGAAAGAGAGAGGGAGAGGGGAGAGAGAGAGAAGGAGAAAGGGACAAAGAGAGAGGGAGGGAAAAAGAGAACGTGCGTTTAGATGTTACTGGCTTGTTGTATCCAACTTCTTCCACGGTATGTTCTCACATAACTGGCTGCAGTCTTCAGCTTACAGCTAGCCACGGCATGTTCTAATGTCAGACCGGCTGTTCCCATCTTACTGCCACGGCATGTTCTCACGTCAGACCGGCTGTCCCAAGTTTACTACGGTATATTCACATTCCAAGTATATTCTAAATGTCACAGGTTGGTTATCCACAGCTTACTACGGTATGTTCTCATTCCAAGGTATGTTCTAAATGTCTCAGGCTGGTCATCCACAGTTTACTATGGTATGTCCTGGGTTCACTGGCTAGCTGTCCCCGACTTGCTATGGTGTGTTGTGATGTAACTGACTCGCTGTCCCTGTTTGACTACGGTATGTTTTAAAGGTCACTGGCTGGCTACCTCCACTTTGCTACGGTATGTTTCACTTAAGTGGCTGGCGATGACCAGTGTGCTACGGTGCGCTCTTGTGTCATTGTTAGTCAGCTTACAGTGATGTGTTTCTGTGGTGGGTACCTCAGACTTCACAAAAACTACCCTACTTTCCGCCTAGAACGAAGGGCTGTCAGGGACTCGGTCTGTTCAGCCTGGATACGGTCTGTTCAGCCTGGATACGGTCCGCTCAGCCTGGATACGGTCTGCTCAGCCTGGATACGGTCTGTTCAGCCTGGATACGGTCTGCTCAGCCTGGATACGGTCTGCTCAGCCTGGATACGGTCTGTTCAGCCTGGATACGGTCAGAATAGAGCTTGACCACGAAAGCTGCCCTTCAGATTTCTGCTTGTAAGTCTATTCACCTTCATTTCCTCCGGATACTCTTCAAAGTGACGTGTGTTAGGACCAGTTGCCCAGACGTTAAAATGGCGTGTGTTAGCAACAGTGGCCCAGACGTTAAAATGGCGTGTGTAAGAAACAGTGGACCAGACGTTAAAATGGCGTGTGTTAGTAACAGTGGCCCAGACGTTAAAATGGCGTGTGTAAGAAACAGTGGACCAGACGTTAAAATGGCGTGTGTTAGCAACAGTGGACCAGACGTTAAAATGGCGTGTGTTAGAAACAGTGGACCAGACGTTAAAATGGCGTGTG
>OY757543.1:30701234-30780877 GCA_963584105.1 Alviniconcha strummeri
AAATTCCAAGATATCAATAAGTAAACTCACCAAAACACTTTAAATATATGAGTGTAAAACGCCATCAAAGGTTGAACCCGAAACAAACACGTTCTCGTCGAAAATGGCAATTATGCGGTATCAGTGTGGGAAGCAGAAAAATGCATACGGTGATGATCATTATCATTTGAACACTTGCTGAGCACCTGGTCTCCAGCTCGGCTCTCAGCGCTGCACCCCAGCGAGCGTCTAGCGCTATTCTCTGTTAAGCGCTATTCTCCGTTAAGCGCTATTCTCTGTTAAGCGCTATTCTCTGTTAAGCGCTATTCTCCGTTAAGCGCTATTCTCTGTTAAGCGCTATTCTCCGTTAAGCGCTATTCTCTGTTAAGCGCTATTCTCCGTTAAGCGCTATTCTCCGTTAAGCGCTATTCTCCGTTAAGCGCTATTCTCTGTTAAGCGCTATTCTCTGTTAAGCGCTATTCTCCGTTAAGTGCTATTCTCTGTTAAGCGCTATTCTCCGTTAAGCGCTATTCTCCGTTAAGCGCTATTCTCTGTTAAGCGCTATTCTCTGTTAAGCGCTATTCTCTGTTGCCGAGCAAACCCACTGCGCTCTAGTCGCATGCCACTCTGAATGAGTGACCGCGTTAACACAGCTGTCAGTCACACCGTGTCAACAACACACTGCGTCAGTCACACCGTGTCAGCAACACACTGCGTCAGTCACACTGTGTCAACAACACACTGCGTCAATCACACTGAGTCAACAACACACTGCGTCAGTCACACCGTGTCAAAAACATACTGTGTCAGTCACAACGTGTCGGCAAAGCACGTGCCGGTCACACCGTGTCAGCATGTGTCAGTCACACCGTGTCAATGTTACACTGTATCAGTCACAACGTGTCAGCAACGCACTGTGCCATTCACACCGTGTCAGCATGTGTCAGTCACACTGTATCAATGATACACTATGTCAGTGGTACACTGTGTCATTGATACACTGTGTCAGACACAACACTGTATCATTGATACATTGTGTCAGACACAACGTGTCAGCAACACACTGTCAGTCACAACGTGTCAGCAACACACTGCTATCGGTCACACTGAGACAACACACTGCTGACACCGTGTCAACAACACACTGCTGTCAGTTAACACTATGTCAACAACACACTGTCAGTTAACACTATGTCAACAACACACTGCTGTCAGTTAACACTGTGTCAACAAGACACTGCTGTCAGTTAACACTGTCAACAAGACAATGCTCTCAGTTAACACTGTGTCAACAAGACAATGCTGTCAGTTAATACTGTGTCAACAAGACACAGCTGTCAGTTAACACCGTGTCAACAACACACTGCTCTCAGCTAACACCGTGTCAACAACACACTGTTGTCAGTTAACACCGTGTCAACAGCACACTGCTGTCAGTTAATACCGTGTCAACAACACACTGCTTTCAGCGTCAGGAATCACAGTCCTACTTGGCGATAGTTATCGTCACCGTTATCACAACAAAACAGCTTTAGGCACAACAAATGAAATAGGTGTTTCTAGACCTTTTGTACGATAATTACTGTGACGGACTAAATGCACCAGTCACTAAAAGGCAACAAATGAGACAGGTGTTTGTAAACATTTTGTACGATAATTACTGTGACAGATTAATGTTTGTAAACATTTTGTACGATAATTACTGTGACGGATTAAACGCACCTGAGTCAGTGAAAGGTAAGCAATTAAGGCACAGTAAGTTGTCTAACAATCGGATTTCTAGACTCCATGTTTTCAGTTGTGAAGGTGCAATGACTAAACGAGAATTAATGCTTCTTAAAACGGATTATTATAACAGTAGTGTCAGACAATCAAATATTGCACATCAAGAATAAATAATACTTAAATACACCCAAAGCTACTCCCCCCCCCCCCCCCCCCCCCCCCACACACACACATTATTAGAAAGACAAGCCAAGAGAAAATATGCGGGGGAAAACAAACAAACAAACAAAAAAGAAAAAAGAGAGAGAGAAAAAAAAAAAGAAAAAAAAAAAAAGAAAAAAAAAGAGAGAAGAAGAAGAAGAAGAGTTATCAATCGTGTAGGTTTAAGGTCTGTGACTGAAATATTTTTCTTGTACTCCAGCCATGACACTCATTACGCATTGCACAAACATTTCAACTGAGGGCCACGGGAAGTGGGCGGGACACTTTATAAAGAAAAACTAACAATAAACTCCTGCATGTGAGCCGGTTTGGCCTAGCGGTAAGGCGTTAGGCTGGTAAGCGGAAGGACCTCGGTTCGATACCGCTTCGGCTCTCCTTTCTCTTCAAAAAAGGTTGTGGTTTGTGGACACTGTCTTGTGACTTTGTCAATCACTTCCTACTGAAACATTAAAATGGCTCTCATCGCTGCCCGTCTTAATGCAGAAGTCATTCTGGTGACAGTGTAGCGATAGGTATATGTAATCTCCCTCTTCCCTCACCTCAATACCCCCTTCTCCCCGTCCCTAATAAGCCTGATGGTTTCTGTGGACGTTAAGCACCATGTTTATTTAACTCCTGCATTTCTTTGAAACTTTATTTGGGCCGCTGAGAGCAATCCTGCTTCGAAAAACAAGCACAGCTTTGTTCTCAAACCGTGCATTTCTAACTGGGGAGCAACAAGCCCACCCTAAATCAGTTGCACTGTCAACATTTGTAAGCATTTCCGATCACTGGACGTCTTCCCGTTTCGTTTTGTTCCGTCGCTCGTTTCACTAATTCCACACACAGGCACGTCACAGCATCACCACGCCGTGCCTTCAGTTGTCACACTACGTAATAACGTCACGTCACTTTATACAATAATCTTCCCTTTGACTTCAAATTTGTGTCTATCTGACTCTCGGGAAAATCGTGCACAAGACAAGGATCCCCGCTATAAATGCAATACCAATGTAAGTATACATAAACAAGAAACGGATCATGGCTGCAAAAGCAATTCTAATATATATATATAAACAACAACAAACGGACCAGGGTTGTAAAAATGCATACACAAAGTAACGGACTATGGTTGTAAAAATGCATACACAAAGTAACGGACCATGGTTGTAAATGGAATTCCAGTGCAAGTATACAGCAAACAAATCAAACATACACCGGTAGACTAAAACTGTCATAAACACAGCCGATAACTGCGTACTGTTTACATCCACCAAGGCCTACAATACACACACAACAAGGCTGGTAACAATGAGAAAGGCACCAAGCATTATCCAACAAAACAAGTATGCAGTCTTCAAAATTCCTACCTACTCACCCAGTCACCAAATAGCAAAAACACTCCAAATACAGCGGACAACAGAATGTTTAAGGACAAGTCTAGTAGTGTAACCTTATGACTGAATACAAGAAACCGAACAAAAAACAGCGACATGAAAAGTACAAACGTTTAAGGATCTTAGCCCTTAGTCCCATGTGTGTGTGTGTGTGTGTGTGTGTGTGTGTGTGTGTGTGTGTGTGTGTGTGTGGTGTGTGTGTGTGTGTGTGTGTGTGTGTGTGTGTGTGTGTGTGTGTGTGTGTGTGTGTGTGTGTGTGTGTGTGTGTGTGTGTGTGTGTGTGTGTGTGTGTGTGTGTGTGTGTGTGTGTGTTTAGACAAGAGTAGGAGGGTTCAGAGAGAGGTAACGGATTCAGAACATCTCGGGGCTGTACGGTTTTTCGCCGGTTTCAAAGCCGCCCCGCCGTTTATTGCCCAGCATGAACTCCGTGTAATCGACGTAGCCGTCGTTGTCCTTGTCGTCCTCGTGCAGGATGTCCTCGATCATCTCCTCCAGCTCCTCCTCCGGCAGTTGCGGCGTCAGGAACTCCTTCCTTTTCTTGGGGCTGCCGGGCTGCTCTTCCACTGCAACACAACCACCACAACGTCAGGTTCTGCCTCGTCCTCTGTAACACAACGTCAGGTACTGCCTCGTCCTCTGTAACACAACGTCAGGTACTGCCTCGTCCTCCGCAACACAACCACCACAACGTCAGGTACTGCCTCGTCCTCCGCAACACAACCACCACAACGTCAGGTACTGCCTCGTCCTCTGTAACACAACGTCAGGTACTGTCTCGTCCTCTGTAACACAACGTCAGGTATTGCCTCGTCCTCTGTAACACAACGTCAGGTATTGCCTCGTCCTCTGTAACACAACGTCAGGTATTGCCTCGTCCTCTGTAACACAACGTCAGGTATTGCCTCGTCCTCTGTAACACAACGTCAGGTATTGCCTCGTCCTCTGTAACACAACGTCAGGTATTGCCTCGTCCTCCGCAACACAACGTCAGGTATTGCCTCGTCCTCTATAACACAACGTCAGGTATTGCCTCGTCCTCTGTAACACAACGTCAGGTATTGCCTCGCCTCGTCCTCTGTAACACAACGTCAGGTATTGCCTCGCCTCGTCCTCTGTAACACGTCAGGTATCGCCTCGTCCTCTGTAAAACAACGTCAGGTATTGCCTCGTCCTCTGTAACACACCAGGTATTGCCTCGTCCTCTGTAACACAACCACCACACAGAATCAGCTACGGAGAGTCAGGCCTTGAATTGCAAACACCCATAGTCAGCCATGGACTATACACACCCATATACATGGACTGTACACAACCATAGTCAGCCATGGACTGTACACACCCATAGTCATGGACTGTACACACCCATAGTCATGGACTGTACATACCCATAGTCAGCCATGGATTGTACACACCCATAGTCATGGACTGTACACACCCATAGTCAGCCATGGACTGTACACACCCATAGTCATGGACTGTACACACCCATAGTCAGCCATGGACTGTACACACCCATAGTCATGGACTGTACACAACCATAGTCAGCCATGGACTGTACACACCCATAGTCATGGACTGTACACACCCATAGTCAGCCATGGACTGTACACACCCATAGTCATGGACTGTACACACCCATAGTCAGCCATGGACTATACACACCCATAGTCATGGACTGTACACACCCATAGTCATGGACTGTACACACCCACAGTAAGCCATGTACTGTACACACCCATAGTCAGCCATGGACTGTACATACCTGCAGTCAGCCATGGACTGTACACACCCACAGACATGGACTGCGAACACCCTGAATCTGGCTATGGACTGTACACATCCATAGTCAGCCATGGACTGTATACACCCAGTCAGTCATGGACTGTACACACCCACAGTCAGCCATGGACTGTACACACCCACAGTCAGCCTTGGACTGTACATACCTGCAGTCAGCCATGGACTGTACACACCCACAGTCAGCCATGGACTG
Source organism: Alviniconcha strummeri (assembly GCA_963584105.1). NCBI lineage: Eukaryota > Metazoa > Mollusca > Gastropoda > Provannidae > Alviniconcha > Alviniconcha strummeri. The sequence goes on from OY757543.1 coordinate 30,706,530, forward strand.
TACACACCCACAGTCAGCCATGGACTGTACATACCTGCAGTCAGCCATGGACTGTAAGCACCCACAGTCAGCCATGGACTGTACACACCCATAGTCATGGACTGCGAACACCCAGAGTCTGGCCATGGACGGTATTTCCACAGTCAGGTTATGTTACGTTTGGTCATGGACAGCCAGGCTATGTGTAACCTTTGGTCATGGACAGCCAGGCTGTGTGTAACCTTTGGTCATGGACAGCCAGGCTGTGTGTTACTTTTGGTCATGGACAGCCAGGCTATGTGTTACTTTTGGTCATGGACAGCCAGGCTGTGTTACTTTTGATCATGGACAGCCAGGCTATGTGTTACTTTTGGTCATGGACAGCCAGGCTGTGTGTTACTTTTGATCATGGACAGCCAGGCTATGTGTAACTAGGTCATGGATGGCCTGGCGATGTGTAACTGTAGACCATGAATGTCCAGGCTATGTGTAACTTTAGGTCATGGACAGCCAGGCTATGTGTAACTGTAGACCATGGATGGCCAGGCGATGCGTAATGTTAGGTCAGGCAGAGTCGGGTCATATTAACTTCACGTCATGGAGAATCCGGCCATGTGGAATTTCAAATCATGGAGAGCTGGGTTTTGACAAATTTGTTGGTGTGCAAAAGCTGTCGATGTCAGTTAAAACGACATACACATCTCGAGCGGTTTGACCATAGCGATGACACTAATTGAAGCAATAAATGAAGGAATGAGTAAATGAATAAACACAGGTGTTGCCCTAACATAAACTGTGTGGTGTTTTGTGAATTCTTTCAGTGGGCAAGAACACGAGTTAGCGTGATTGTCAAGCAATGGCTTTCTACCGACACTGACCAATACATGACTGTTACGCAATGGCTTTCTACCGACACTGACCAATACGTGACTGTTACGCAATGGCTTTCTACCGACACTGACCAAAACGTGACTGTTACGCAATGGCTTTCTACCTACACTGGACAATGCGTGACTGTCACGCAATGGCTTTCTACCGACACTGAACAATGCGTGACTGTCACCGTGGCTGGCTCCCGTCTCACACTGCACTGTCTTGCGTCATCGTCTGTAGCCTCGTCCTCCCGGTGTGTGTGCGTGCGTGCGTGCGTGCGTGTGTGTGTGTGTGTGTGTGTGTGTGTGTGTGTGTGTGTGTGTGTGTGTGTGTGTGTGCGTGTCTGTGAGTGCGCGCGCGTGTGCGTCTCCATGTGCGTTTGTGTGTGTGCGTATAAGAAAGACGGATGTCTCCATACGCGTTTGTGTGTGAGAGATGGAGAGAATGTGACCGTGTGTGAGAGAGATTGCGGGCGTGCGTTGCTGGCGCTGAAGTGCTCTCCGAGCCTAGTGTATAGTAAGTAAGTAAACATGGTGCTTAACGTCCACAAAAACCGTAAGGAAATAGTGTATAGACGATGACTTGCGGTATAAAACACTCTTCAGTCCTGCCTCGTCCCTTGGGGCGGGGATAGCTCAGTGGTTAGAGCACCGGACTCGTGATTGAAATGTCGCGGGTTCGAATCCCTGCTGGAACGGCGGGAGAATTTTCTTCTCCAGAGTCGACTTTCTGTGCTGACTCTTATTTCGGTATCCGTTCCACCCCCGTGTTACCACAGTAGCACGTAAAAAATCCCGGTCATTCTGCCAAAAAGTGCAGGTGGCAGGTTACAGCTAAACACGCATACACCTTACGTATGTGGCTTTTATTGAACCGTGCTTCGGCATTGGTCACAGCTTGTCCCTAATATGTCAAATGACATCTGAGGACATTAAGCATCAACTCATCATCATCATCATCGCCTCGTCCCTTGTGCCTAAGTGGTCAGGTGACGTTCTTGCTCACTGGATTTGAAACGTGTCGTCACCACGCCTACGCCGCCTCAGCTTGAAGTGTTGATGGTCTGTGACATCGTTTACGTGTGGCCGTGGGCTGGGATAATGTACCTTTACACGTAGTTGCGACCATGGTTACGAATGGTTCTGATCATGTTTACAAGCGGTTGTGACCATGGTTACGAATGGTTCTGATCATGTTTACAAGCGGTTGTGACCATGGTTACGAATGGTTCTGATCATGTTTACAAGCGGTTGTGATCATGGTTACAAGCGGTTGTAATCATGTTAACAAGCGGTTGTGACCATGGTTACGAATGGTTCTGATTATGTTTACAAGCGGTTGTGATCATGTTTACAAGCGCTTGTGACCATGTTTCAGTTAAGCTATTGTGACATTTGTACTGCCTACAAGTGAGCCAAGTCACTGTGCCATGTGGTGATGAACAGTGTTCTTACCTTTTGCTGGACTGGGTTCACACTGTTACTCCCATCGCACTCATCCGTCACACACACACACACACACACACACACACACACACACACACACACACACACACACACACACACACACACACACACACACACACACACAGCCGTACTGTATCTGGAACTCCGTTTAAACCTCGCAAACAGGATTTGCAAAGAATAAACAAGTTGGGAACATATCCATGGAATGTTTATTCAAAACAAAAATAAGCAATATAACCCTCCAGCCATAAAGTAAACATGTGAGCTCTGCATGTAACGGAAGATGGTATGTCGGTTATAAAAAACCCAAAAATAATTCTGATTATGTACAATGAGAGAGACAGACAGACGGACAGACAGAGTATTTGATTATGTAAGGACGAAAGGCAGAGGCAGAGGAGTGTAAGAACTGGGGCATGACGTGCTGTGGCTAGCAGTCAGCTACATTTAATTAGTACACGTGTAGCATGTTGGCTGCACCGCTGTGACGGGTCCAGTACACAAAGCTACGTCCGTTTATCAGTGACACCGAGTCAGCCAGACCTGTAACATGCTGTTTATACAGAATCCACCCCAGAAACGGACGGCAGGTGAAAAACGGAACCTCAGCCCGGGGTGGGAAACATGACAACGGCCCAGAGAGGGGAGTTTAAACATAAACAAGGACCAAAACAAAACATGATGTGTCGGCAAAATACCCCATCGTCTCCCCGCTGAGTGCCCAGATACTGTAAATCACTCTTGTTGTCAGTATATAAAATCACGCTTATATTCAGTATATAAATCATTCTTATTGTCAGTATACTATCTCCCACTTCGTTTGCACCAGGTCTGGGTATTAGAAATAGTACACATACACACACAGTCCTAGTTTGCTCGCAAAAATATCAGTGATGCAGAAATTTTGAACTGACAAACCAATCAGTCAAGTTCTGAACATCACTATGACCTTGAATTCAGCAATTCAATTTTTGTACAAGACACTCCAGCTTATGATGCTCGTCCTGATACAACCGTCATGGATGACCGGGCGCTATGAACTAAATTTCCTTGATGATGATGCACCATCAAACTAAGTTCGGTTGCAGAAGAATCAGCCGCTCTGAACGATCATATTTTAAGTATATGAGCCCGCACTGCGACCTTACCTTGGCCTTGACGGTAACTAAGCAATGTGACCTTGGCCTTGCCGATAACTAAACAAGTTTTTGCCCGACACTGACTTATGATGACGCATCGTCATACTATGTTTGGCTACAGAAGGTTAAACAGTTCCGAAGGCATCGTCTAGACAAACATTTAATGAAGATTTGAACTTCTGCTGTGACCTTGAACTTGAACACACCGAAGCAATCACTGAACAAGACATTTTGCTTCATGATGATGTAGCATCAAACAAAGTTTGGAAGCAAACTGATCAGCAGTTCGGAAGAAAAAACAGTCACATCCATTCTATGTGCCCTAACCTTGACTTTGGAGACAGCAACCTAATTCATTTTGTTTATGGCGATGCATCACCATACCAAGGTTGGTTACAAAAGGTTCAGCAGTTCAGAAAGTATCATCCAGTTGAGTGGTATTTTGAACGCTCAGTTTGACCTTGACCTTAAACAAAGCAAATCAATATTTTCACTGGATAGTTTGATTTATAATCTATCATTAAACAGTCTGGTTGCAAAAGAATGATTAGTTCCGAAGATACAATACACACAGTCATACAAGTATCATCCAGTTAAGTGGTATTTTGAACGCTCACTGTGACCTTAAACAAAGCAAATCAATATTTTCACTGGATGTTTTAATTTATAATCTATCATTAAACAGTTTGGTTGCAAAAGAATGATTAGTTCTGAAGATACAATACACACAGTCATATTTTGATTATATAAGCCCTCAATGGGAAGTGGCCCTGAAGACAGCAACCTATTTGTTTTGCACGACACCACGCCTCATGATGCTGCACGACCACGCGACGTTTGGCTACAAAAGGTCGAGCGGTTCAGAAGATATCCGGACAACGCCTGACGCACGACCAGACGTGCTGATTCTAACATACCCCAGCCTTACAACAAACAAAAGAGAAAGAAGAACAAACAAACAAACAAAAAACCACCAAACCACATGTAAACGGACTTTGAAACTGTACATCTCCGAATAAATGACATCAATCAAATAAACCTGTTCGCGATCATTCTGAACAAGAATCGTTAGCGACACAGTCACTACAAGAACCTGAATTTGAACCTGCATCTCTCTGGGTTTGGGTCAGATTTGCTCGATCCCTATCGACTGAGCGTGCTGTAGTTGAACACTGGGCGTACTTTCAGTAGGTGGAGACATGCAGCAGAAACCCACATCCAAAGAATCGCATCATACAATTTCTTTATACCCAAGTACTGTTTGCGTATTTGATGCTGGAAAAATCCCATAAACGACTCTAAACGGAAGCCAACCAGTTAGCAGTCCGACAAAAAGCTGTAGCATAATTATTAAGATAACAGGACACCCCTGAACCCTCTTGTACGGAAAACAATAAATACGCCCCCTTCCTCCTCCCCTTCTCAACAGAACACCTGTACCTGAACAAATACATCAATGAAACTTGAACACAGCACCAAGACACACGAGACAGTGTCCAGAAGTTGACCTCATTAGCTGTATAAGTCAAATGGATTTCTGAAATATGCAAACCTTATTCTGAGACACATTCGTCTTACTCAGCATCTTGTGCTATGACTTGTTTCATTAATACAACATGGGAGTGTCTAATAAAAACACACAACAAAACAAACGAAACCAAAAACAAGCACAACAACAAAAAACACATATCACAAACATATTTTTGTGGTTTGATGACAAGACAAACGTTTTGGCAATACGAATTCCAAGTACGATAGCTGTTTGATTATATATGTATCACAATACACAGGAAAATGGATCCTCACTGACTAGCACTAGTAAACAGGGAGCGCACGCACACACACACAAACACACGCATACCACACACTCACTCACACCATACACACGCGCACCCACCGGCGTCCACACATGGCATGACACAAGTGTGAGACAAAGCAGCGAGACAGGCAGTCTTGGCCGCAGAGTTGGCAACCAGACAGCAGTGAGAACAGACTGTGGCGCCCTTCGCAATGCTCTCATCCCCGTGCAGCACACGGCACGTTTGGACAAACGAGTAACCTAGCAACACTGAACTGTCCTTGTGCAGCACACGGCACGTTTGGACAAACGAGTAACCTAGCAACACTGAACTGTCCTTGTGCAGCACACGGCACGTTTGGACAAACGAGTAACCTAGCAACACTGAACTGTCCTTGTGCAGCACACGGCACGTTTGGACAAACGAGTAACCTAGCAACACTGAACTGTCCTTGTGCAGCACACGGCACGTTTGGACAAACGAGTAACCTAGCGACACTGAACTGTCCTTGTGCAGCACACGGCACGTTTGGACAAACGAGTAACCTAGCAACACTGAACTGTCCTTGTGCAGCACACGGCAAGTTTGGACAAACAAGTAACCTAGCAACACTGAATCTTCCTAGAGCAACACACAGGCACGTTTGGACAAACAAGTAGCCTATCAACACTGAACTCCTCATGCAATACACGGGCACGTTTGGACAAACAAGTAACCTATCAACACTGATTTTCTAATGATAAACTGAGGCAGGTTTGGACAAAGAAGTAACCTGTCAGCACTGAAACAATTAATGCATTAATGCATATTGTCCTCGTGCTGCATTCAGGCAGGTTCGTAGTAATAATGTATGAATATCCATCAAATAATGAATGAATGAACGAATGAATGAACTGTAGTTGCCAACACGATCACCCAGCACATCAGAGTCCTGCCTCGTACACAGTGGTCAGAGGTTAAAAAAAAGTCTCCTCTCAAACACACTCCATGTGGGGACAACGAGATCCTACTCCTGCATATGTTACACACTCACCACTGTCACGGGGGAAAAGTGTTAATCAAACAGGGGAAAAGTGTCAAACAGGGGAAAGTGTCAATCAAACAGGGGAAAAGTGTCAATCAAACACACCCCATGTGGGGACAACGAGATCCTACTCCTGTATGTTACAACTTACCACTGTCAAGGGGGACAAGTGTCAGTCAAACGGGGACAGGGAGTCTTAACCAAAGGCAAAAGGTGTTGTGTGGGGCCTGGGTCTGGGTCTGGTGCAAAACAGTAATCAGTAAGCAATCTGGATACCATAAAACTTCATGTAAGACAGTGGGTGTAACAACACAACACACATCTTTGACCAGTCTGGATACCATGCAACAGTTGATGCAGCACTGGTTATCACATTCAGAAAACACTTCTGGTATCCGTCTGGATACCATGCAGCATGTGATGTCACAGTGTGGGTATAACTACATGTCTAGTAACAGCCTCAGTACCACATAACGTGATGTAAGAGTGTGGGTATAAATACATGTCTAGTAACAGCCTCAGTACCACATAATTTTGTAAGCGTATGGGTATGAATCTAAGACATGTCTAGTAACATTTTCAGTACCACACAACGTGATGTGAATGAGGGTATCACAGCACAGGACGCGTCTTGTAACAGGGTACAGCACAACACGTGACGTCAGTACCAGGGTACAATAACCACAGAAACAGGCCCCGAATACTGTGTGTGCTGCCTACAAAAGACCCCACGGAGGTGTCGTACTACACAAAACTACCAAAGAACTGTCAAAAACACTCATCACTCAACACAGGCTCAACTATGGACAACAAAACTGGACATATGCTTACAAAACTGCCAGCACAAAATATACCAATAACAAAAAGGTCAGCTGACAAAGCAAAACTATGCAAATGAGAAAGGAGAGTCCACAATCAAAACAAACAAAAAAGCACGATCTATTTTGTGACTGCTTGAAGTGCCCGGTCAAAGCCATACTGGTTAAGTTTGATAGCAAAAGGCTGGTGGCTTCAAGCGATGTCCGGACCCAGGCACAGACAGACAGCGTGATTTCAGTGTCTCCCCCCAGCAAGGTTAGGGAGGGTATGCTGGAAGCACCGTGTCTGTATAAAAACGGCAACACCAAAGCTGTGAGAAATAGGCAACACTGCCGTCACTTCATCAGTTTACCTCTTAACAAATCGTGTAGTAACCCCGAGTCCTTAGTTTTGAATGCACCGCTCTCTTCACTTGCATGTAACAATACACCACTCTCGTCATAACTATGTAACAATACACCACTCTCGTCATAACTATGTAACAATATACCATTCTCATCATAACTATGTAACAATACACCATTCTCGTCCTAACTATGTAACAATAAACCGGTCTCTTCATAACTCTGTAACAAAACACTGCTCTCTTTCCAGTCGGTATAACAAAACACTGCTCTCTCTCCAATCGGTATAACAAAACACTGCTCTCTTTCCAATCGGTATAACAAAACACCCCTTCCGTCCATGTAAGGTGCTCTGCGTTCCCACTTTAGGGGCGCTACATACACAAATTCCCTTTATTAATATCAACGTGAAAAAGTATAGAATTCTGTCATTTTCATAGTAACAGCCACCACAGCCTCAATGAATTACGTAACGAAGCACCACTCTCTTTAACTCATGCACTTGCGCAGCCTTCTCCTCCCTCAGTGCAGCACTACACCCCACTTTCATTCTTCTTCTAGACAGCAAGGACCCTCTTCTGCAGGGTTAGAGACCAATAACCAACCTTATATGTCTAACAGCCCCCCACCATAAACAAACACATCATTACATTCTAACCCCATCTGTGACCCCAAAGACTACAGTTCACGAGACCCTTCAGCTCTGGTTTGATCCTCTGCGTTAACCACCGTCACATCTGGTCATTAGTTTAGTCCACACCCCCTACATAATGAGGAGATACACGCATACCATCTCCTTCTTTGCCACCTTTTTTTCTTTCTATCTTCTGGATATTGGTAACCACCTCCCCCCCCCCCCCCCCCCCCCTCCCCGATACACACTTAAAGCCTTGAAATCTGGCATATTTCCTTTTTCGGATGCCGGAAACCAAGGCTTGAAGCATGCCCCCCCCCCCCCCCCTTCCCCATGGTATTGCTTCACTGATACCCTACCCCCCAGTTGTTTTGTCTCATTGCCCCCCTCCGCCCCCCCCCCCCCCCAATATTGCGTGACTGCTACCCCCTCCCACCCCCACTATTGCCTCACTGGTGTCCCTGCTGCCCCCCCCCCCCCCCACTATTGCCTCACTGGTGTCCCTGCTGCCCCCCCCCCCCACCCCCCCCCCACTATTGCCTCACTGGTGTCCCTGCCCCCCTTGCTGGTTCTCATTCTTGTACTGTTGGCGCTGCGACTCCTGCTTCCTCTTGAACTCAAAGTACTCCACGTAGCCGTCGCCGTCCTCGTCGTTGTCTAAGATGACGGTGTCGACGATGTTGGCGATCTCCTCGTCGCTGAACACCTTGACTGGCGGCTTGTTCTCCTCCTGTCCCGGTGCTGCCGCCTGCTGCTGCTCGTGCTCTGCAAAGGGGGACAACCTGGCAGTCAGGGAGGGGAGCCAACCACCACCTCACACACACACACACAGAGACTGGATGAAGGCGCAAAGTGGCAACTTTCTTCGTTCATGATGCTTTACTTCAACCAAGTTGATAGTCAAATCTCTTGGGTCTTTGGCGTCACCTGTCCCTTTTGATAATGCTGCTGGGCCACACGTGATCAGAACCAATTTTATTTTATTTTAATGCAGGAGAGAAGAAGAGGTGGGTGAAGCAGCTTTGCCAAACCGGGTAGTGAAATAACACTTTCATAAACAGAGCTACTACAATAATAGATGGATTTTATTTCTAACAGAACAGTTGGGTCCCCCCCCCCCCCCCCCCCCCGAATTTTTTTTCCAGAAGAAACAAAGAAGCTCTATTGTTAGGTCACTGAAAGTAAGGTTCAATGACTGAGTTAAGGGAGAAAGAAGTGTTTGATCCAGTTGCCACTTTGCTGGTGCGACAGCAAACCTTGAACCCTCCACCATTGCAGCAGTGCAGTGGAGAGCGACACAACAGTGAATGTGGTGGGACCCCCTGCAGTCACTACAGCCTTCACCTCTAAGTACGCTAACTACTGGTCTAAATAAAACAAATGAACAAAAGCAAAACAAACAAAAACAACACGACATAGACAGCATCAACAGTCTCTCTTTTCTATCAGAATCAAGGGAAGGTTTAGTTTTTTGGGTTTTGGAATGCTCGTATGCCAAATTAAACTCTGAGATTCGCCGCCGCTGTGGCTTTTTGTAAAAAACTGTTTATCCCCAATGTGTCAATACTTTTTTCTTTATATATATATATAATTTTCAAACAATCACACCTTGCTTTTCCAGACTGCTTTCAGCAAGACATGCTCCACCTTTTGTGGAGACTAGTTCATTGCTGTCAAAGAAACTGTTCAAGCGTTCATGACAAGGACACACACACACACACACACACACACACACAACACATCACGGGCAGCTCTGGATGCTGTGGTAGAAAATGGTCTTTGGAACGACAACACTAACACATGAAGTTAAAGCAAACTGAGGTATCAAATGGTCTTTGGAACAACACTAGCACATGAAGTTAAAGCAAACTGAGGTACCAAATGGTCTTTGGAACAACACTAACACATGAAGTTAAAGCAAACTGAGGTACCAAATGGTCTTTGGAACGACACTAACACATGAAGTAAAAGCAAACTGAGGTATCAAATAGTCTTTGGAACGACACTAACACATGAAGTAAAACTAAAAGCAAACTGAGGTACCAAACAGTCTTTGGAATAACACTAACACATGAAGTAAAAGCAAACTGAGGTATCAAATGGTCTTTGGAACGACAATACTAACACATCAAATAAAAGCAAACTGAAAAATGGAAGATGCAAAAAAACAAAACAAACAACAACAACAAACAAACAAAAAAAGAGAAAAAAGAAAGAAAAAGAGAGAGCATAAAACAACATGAAAATAGTGATCAAAATGGCACGAACATTTAAGCTGCAACTTATCAGTTAATCAAGACCCAAAAGAAATCAACAAACAATGCGATGGAAATCTTGATGTGTGGAGACACTGCCAAGGCCACAACACTTAACAGCCTGGTTCCTGATGCAAACGGTGATGGCAATGGTCCTACCACGTGAAGGTGTCGGTCAAGATGGTGATGACAACGGTCCCACCATGTGACGGTGATGGTCAAGATGGTGATGGCTATGTTCCTACCACCTGACGGTGATGGTCAAGATGGTGATGACAATGGTCTAACCATGTAACAATGATGGTCAAGATGGTGATGACAATGGTCCTACCACCTGACGGTGATGGTCAAGATGGTGATGACAGTGGTCCTACCACCTGACGGTGATGGTCAAGATGGTGATGACGATGGTCCTACCATGTGACAATGATGGTCAAGATGGTGACAATAATAGTCCTACCATGTGACAATGATGGTCAAGATGGTGATGACAATGGTCCTACCATGTGACGGTGATGGTCAAGATGGTGATGACAATGATCCTACCACCTGACGGTGATGGTCAAGATGGTCATGACAATGGTCCCACCATGTGACGGTGATGGTCAAGATGGTGACAACAACGGTACCACCTGACGGTGATGGTCAAGATGGAGACAACAATGGTCCTACCACCTGACGGTGATGGTCAAGATGGTGATGACAATGGTCCCACCATGTGATGGTGATGGTCAAGATGGTGACAATTATGGTCCTACCATTATACCATAACCATGTGAAGATGATGGTCAAGACGGTGATCAGAATTGTGATCAAGACAATGATCAGATCATGATGACAGTGATCACACTTACGCAAAAGGAGTATAATGCTACAGTTGATGACACAAATAATGATGACAATGCTATCTGGTTGGTGCCGACAATGATGAAAACCACGATGATGGAAACATGACCAGCTATACGATGCAAAGTGGTGATGATCACTCTTCTTTCGCACACTTCTGCTGGCTGACTTTACTTGTTTTTATCTTATTCCACGGTGAGAGCTAATGTGGCTGGGGATGAGTGCGGGCCACTTAGCAGCAGTGCATGCTGCACGTGTGAATTAGGACTGTGCGGCAGATAACTCTGGGAAAGGTCCCATAATGTATCATAAGTAGGAAAGGCGTGTGTCAGTGTGGTGAGGTCGATCTGCTACACTGGTCCTATAATGTTCCGTGAAGGTCGACCCAAATCTCCAAGCGTGGGTTTACAACATCCTTCTTCCTACTGCTGCCATAACTGGCTATGTCATAGGTCCCTGAAAACAGCTAACTCAAGGTTTTTCATTGGTACTCAAATAACAATAGGTTTTGGGCCACACAGACAACTCGAAATTTATCACGTTGCCTTTCTCTGATAACCGCTTCCAATGCTTTCGGCAGCACAAATAAAATAAAAATCATTCAAATCCAGACAGAACTAATCTTTTATCCAGGGCAGAAGTGCCCGATATTTACATGCGTGCATTGACACTATGTTGCTTCCACATTCTTAAGACTCACACTTTTCGCAAACTGAATGGACTTTGGCAGAGAGATGCGTGAAGATCAGAAAAGCCCCTTCAATGAAGTGACCAATTATGGCAAAGTCTGGAAGATGGGTGCTGGAAAGCCAGGCATGGAGTGTGGGTCTACCTGGCTTCTTGTTTGCCATGTCACCTTGGTCTTTATCAACAATCTACGGTATTACAATGACTGCACATTGCGTTAGGATTCCACACAAAACACTTTCTGTTGTGTGTGAAAGGTAATCAGCTTTAACCTTCTTTGGCATGTTATGTCGTGTATGAGGCTTGCTGTGGTACATTGTGTATGTTGTGTACTTTAGGGTCTTGGACGCAAACGTGCATGACTGTGTGTGTGTGTGCGCGCGCGCGCGCGTGCGTGTGTGTGTGTGTGTGTTCAGCAAAGAGGGGTGGGGATGTAGGATCTTTCTTGTACAGGGTACCACTGAATGGAAACTGAAGCCTATTGATGAGGGCATTAGAACTCACTGCATCACTACAGTGCAGATTCCACAGCTATACCCTGCACCAACGGCAGTTAACTAGACAACTTTCATCCGCATCAACGTTTGTTATATTATCTGTCCTGTTGTTGATAGAGAAAGGTATTTCTTCATTGAAGATTTACGCATGCTTTGTATTGTTATTGTCTAAATAAAATCAACGTTCATTTTAACTGTTTCTGTGTTTTGGTCCTTTCTGCTGTGCAAACAGAACTGCCATTAAACTGTAGCTTATTTATTTCAGCCATTTGTCCCTGTTGCACACCTCAATTCTTCTGTTTTTCAATGTATTCTGATAAACTGAAATAATTTTCACTTAAATCGAAAATGTTCAAAGTGAAATCATTAATCCCATCACCAAATACACACACAACAACAGCAAATGCAATTACATTCAGCACAATTCCCACCACCACCAGTAGCTTTGTAGAGGATGCGTTGCACTATAGATTACAGGTTACAACAACAACCGACTCAGCCCAGTCTACGTACTACAACGGTAGCATTCCTAACAACAAAGCTCATTTCAACAGCGGTACTGCTTTACAAAAAAGCTCATCTTGAACAGTGATATTGCTTTCCAAGCATAAGTTCAGACACAAAGTGAGTCTGACATGAGCAAATAACAACCATGATTAGGTCATCAGTCTAACAATGGGCATCATGTGCCCAGTTTGGCATCCTTGACAAAGCAGTTCAATGCATCCACTACACAGTGTCAGTGTAAACGAAATACATGTGACCACAAACACAGTAGATTAGTGCTGTAAGTATATTTCACAAGCATGTAAACAACACATGTCAGCAGAGGTACAATACATTGATGCAATATTCATGCAGAACTAACATTGCTGCTACAGATGCAGACAAGTCCAAGTGATTAGTACAGCACCATGACCCGATTAGCATGCAGCAGCCCCAGATAAGCAGATCATTAGCTGACTGATCCTGGGCTGGCAATGGACACAGTGCTCCATCATGTAGTCCACTGCCACTTCACCCAGTACATGCTATACACCCGGCTACTCACTGGCCATCGCCTTTACTTGCTACTGGAGTCTATGTTCCTGCATGGAGGAAAAGGTGGGCCCTAACAGCAACAGTTAAACAACACTCAGGTCTATGATGCTGCTGGGAGGAAATGGTGGGTCCTGACTGCAACAGTTAAACAACAGTCAGGTCTATAATCCTGCATGGAGGAAAAGATGGGTTCTGACAGCAAGTTAAACAACAGTCAGGTCTATGATCCTGCATGGAGGAAAAGGCGGGCCCTAACAGCAACAGTTAAACAACAGTCAGGTCTATGACCTAACAGCAACAGTTAAACAACAGTCAGGTCTATGACCTAACAGCAACAGTTAAACAACAGTCAGGTTTATGATGCTGCATGGAGGAAAAGGTGGGTCCTCACAGCAACGGTTAAACAACAGTCAGATCTATGACCTAACAGCAACAGTTAAACAACAGTCAGGTCTATGATGCTGCATGGAGGAAAAGCGGGCCCTAACAGCAACAGTTAAACAACAGTCAGGTCTATGACCTAACAGCAACAGTTAAACAACACTCAGGTCTATGACCTAACAGCAACAGTTAAACAACACTCAGGTCTATGACCTAACAGCAACAGTTAAACAACAGTCAGCTCTATGACCTAACAGCAACAGTTAAACAACAGTCAGGTTTATGACCTAACAGCAACAGTTAAACAACAGTCAGGTCTATGACCTAACAGCAACAGTTAAACAACAGTCAGGTCTATGACCTAACAGCAACAGTTAAACAACAGTCAGGTCTATGACCTAACAGCAACAGTTAAACAACAGTCAGGTCTATGATCCTGCATGGAGGAAAAGCGGGCCCTAACAGCAACAGTTAAACAACACTCAGGTCTATGATGTTGCTAAACAAGTCAGGTATATGGTGCTGCGTGGAGGTAAAGGTGGGTCCTGACAGCAACAGCTAAACAAATGTTAGGCGGCACTTGTTGGCATCAAGGTTTTGATTTGTCGAAAGACATCATAGGTAAGGCTGCACTGAGTGAATGTAGGCCAGTGACTGGGTTGTGCTGAGTGCATATAGATCAACAGCTCCCCCAAAAATGACAAACATCACCCCCCGAACTTCACATTCACACATCAAAGATCTATATCAGTTACCCTGTAGAACGGGGAAAAAAGGTCAGCTAAAAAACAAAAACAAACAAGCTGATGGATTCCAGCCATGTACAACATCCTAAAAAGTCAATCAACAGTAATACTGGGACTGTAAAAACAAAAAGCACAATGTCCAAAATTAAGTGTTAAGTGTTTCAGCTGGAGGGGGATTCTGAGATCACACTCCTAAGAGACAATCACTGTTGGAATGTTGATGTACCACATGTGAGAGTAAGGCACTGAACAGCTTTGATTACTTATATGAACTGAATTAAGTGCTGTGTAGCTATAAACAAAGTTTAGCAGTGTATGACACTATACCTCTATGAATATACTGCAGTCAATGAAGGCAGTACCTATAATACCTGATATGTACCACACAGCATGTGATACTTTACAGTATGTTACGCTACAGAATCTTACACTACAGTAAGGTGTGTACTGTGGTGAGCTCTGGGTCCCGCCTCTTTCCTCACAAGCTTTCTGTCAACTGGCGGACTGTTCATGGATTTGAGTGTGAGACAGGTGGCTGTGGTTTGCCTCGTTTGATTGCTGCTGCTATCTCGTCATCACTGAGCATGCACCACCACTTCTTACGAACACTTCCTTGGGAACCAACCAGTCTCCCACTCCCTTGCAATGCTTCAGCATGTGAGGAAAACATGGCTGCCATCCTTCACATTTTTCACGCAGAACGCTATTACTGCCTTTCTGATTGGCTGAAGTGCTCAGACGCTTAACAATCTGAAGCCTTCTGCCTTCAGCCGATCTAAACATTCCTTCCTTTCATTGCTTACTGCGCACTGTCATCCCTTCCCTCTCTTCATGTCCCCAGTTCCGTGTACTCCACAAAACTGTCAAGTGTCACTGTTTTTATCATAAATGAACAAAACTCCACCAACAAGCTGCTCAGTGGCTTCATCGGTAAACCCACCCGCCTGATGCCACATTCTGTTGTGATGCCACATTCTGTTGTGATGCCACACTCTGTTGTGATGCCACAGCCTGCTGTGACCGCCTGATGCCACAGTCTGTTGTGATGCCACAGTCTGTTGTGATGCCACAGTCTGTTGTGACCGCCTGATGCCACAGTCTGTTGTGACCTCTTGCTCTCCTCTACTGACATCACCAGTCTAATCAGAGCGCTCTGTGGCACCAGCAACGCTTTCATTTCTTTTCCCCAACAACTCTCATTGCTTTGTATGTTAGAATATGGTCTTCCTCAGTCTGGGTAGGTCGGACCATTTACAACTTATCCACTGGTTCTACCGCACAGGGCATGTATTAAATCTGAGTCTCCTGTTTGCTTCTCTAGGTACAAAACAACACAGCAATAGCTTTGCATGAGGGGAGGTCTGACATCAATACAGCATGTGTACGCCACATCAACATGGCACATATGTACCACACCAACATGGCAGGGTGATTTTCTGGTAATGGTGTCACAGTCATGTATATCTATTTTTGTAATTCGGACACCATGTGCCAGTGGGACTCTCAGGTTATTCGTCAAAATAAAGGAAATCACATGTTCATGTCATTCAGTTTTGATTTTAGGATGCACAATGTTCTTTTGATTCTGGAAAAGGCATAAAAAAAGAAGCAATTTGGCACTGTCCAAAGAACAGCCATAAAGTAATAGCACAAATCATTGGAATCACATGGATAGCAGAATCAGTGTTTAAAAGGGGAATACTGATCAATACAAGGCCAGCTGCTGGGTTGGACACAGTGGGAGAAATGTCTGATCTAACCATGAGTTTCCACGCCGTCTTTGAACGCCTTGTACTCAAAATACTCCACATAACCATCGTCATCCTTGTCATAGGAATTGAGCACCACGTCCACCAGTGAGGCAATGACCTCATCAGTGTACACCTTATGACTACCAGTCTTGACCTGAGGGTCACCCCCCGAGTCCGAGCCCTGCCCAGGGGCGCTCCCAGAGCCCGAGTGGCTGTCGGAGGGAGGAGAAGGAGGAGAGGGTGTGGGGGTGCCGCCGTCCGCAGGCTGCTCCTTGTGGTCGTCTGCAAGCAGTAAAGCCATTGTCGATCTATGGCCCATTGGAGACAGTGAATAGTACACAGTAAAGCCACTGTAGATCTGTCTATGGCCCATTGCAGGCACTGAATAGTACACAGTAAAGCCACTGTAGATCTGTCTACCACCCATCGCAGGCACTGAATAGTGCACAGTAAAGCCACTGTAGATCTGTCTATGGCCCATCGCAGGTACTGAATAGTACACAGTAAAGCCATTGTAGATCTGTCTATGGCCCATTGCAGGCACTGAATAGTACACAGTAAAGCCATTGTAGATCTGTCTACGGCCCATCGCAGGTACTGAATAGTACACAGTAAAGCCATTGTAGATCTGTCTATGGCCCATCGCAGGCACTGAATGGTACACAGTAAAGCCATTGTAGATCTGTCTATGGCCCATCGCAGGCACTGAATTGTACACAGTACTGTGAAGCCATTTCAATCTGTGACTTACAGTGTGAGTAGGCCCGTTTATTGACCACAGTAAAGACACTGAGTAGTCAACAATAAAGCTACACTAGTCTGCATGTAGGCCTTTTTATTAACAATGGCAAAGATTCTAAAGAGACTGAGTAGTAGACAGTAAAGCTTTACCAGTCTGCATGTAGGCCTGGACCCTGTTTACTGACCACAGTAATGACATTTTACGTAGCACCCTCTGTTGCCCGCACTAAAGACGGTCATGACACACAGAAAAGCCAGTCCAGTCTGTAAGTAGCCCCTCTGTTGCCACACACATTACCACCGCCTACCAGTCCTACCCACACTTCGTTCACATTATTTGCCTCTTTCTATCCCTGTCTCATACACAGTAACCCCTCTTTGTCATATCTCACACACACTATCACTTCCTACTCACACCTCAATCATATTACCACCACCTCTTCCTTTCAGTATCTCATATATGCACTTAACATCACTACCTCTTTCTAACAATATCAGTGTGTCTGCTCAAGAGCAGAAAATAGTGCAATATAAAATAGATCAATAGTATTATCTCACACACACAATTTATCATTATCATCTCTTTTTACTTGTATATATCATATACATTACCACCTCTTTCTGTCCATATTACACAAATGTTACTTCTTTCTGTTCATATCTCACACACATTACCACTTCCTATCCACACCCCAATTATGTTACTGCCTCTTTCTCTCCATATCTCTCACACATTACCACCTACTACCCACAGATCAATCATACTACCACCTCTATCTCACACACATTACCACATCTATCCATATCTCTCACACATTACCACCTACTACCCACAAATCAATCATACTACCACCTCTATCTCACACACATTACCACATCTTTCTATCCATATCTCATGCGCATTACCACCTTTTCCTATCCATATCTCATCACACATCACCACCTCTTTCCATCCATATCTCACACACATCACCACCTCTTTCTATCCATATCTCACACACATCACCACCTCTTTCTATCCATATCTCACACACATCACCACCTCTTTCCATCCATATCTCACACACATCACCACCTCTTTCTATCCGTATCTCACACACATCACCACCTCTTTCTATCCGTATCTCACACACATCACCACCTCTTTCCATCCATATCTCACACACATTACCATCTCTTCCTATCCATATCTCACACACATTACCACTTCCTACTCACATTGCAATCATATTACCACCTATTTCTATCAACAGCTCTCACACACTCAACATTACAAATAAATTACCTTGCTAAATCTTCCTACCCATGCACATCAGAACTCCATACTACCCACCCACACCAGAACCTCCAACATCTCACCAAAACCTCACTCTACCCACCCACACCAGAACCTCCAACGTCTCACCAAAACCTCACTCTACCCACCTGCACCAGAACCTCCAACATCTCACCAAAACCTCACTCTACCCACCCACACCAGAACCTCCAACATCTCACCAAAACCTCACTCTACCCACCCACACCAGAACCTCCAGCCCACAAACATCACTTGTTCTACCCACCCATATCAATACCTCTTTTCCACCCAGCCCACAACCTAATTCCAACCACTCATACTAGAATTTCTTCTCTACCAGACCCTCATTCTACCCATCAATGCCACAGTCTCCTGCCCACTAACACCAGAACCCCACTCTACCCAACCACACCAGAACCCCATTCTACCCCACAAACCAGAACCCCATTCTACCCCCCACACCAGAACCCCATTCTACCCAACCACACCAGAACCCCATTCTACCCCCAACACCAAAACCCCATTCTACCCCCCACACCAGAACCCCATTCTGCCCCCCACACAAGAAGCCCATTCTACCCAACCACACCAGAACCCCATTCTGCCCCCCACACAAGAAGCCCATTCTACCCAACCACACAAGAGCCCCATTCTAACCCCCCACACCAGAACTTCATTCCACCTATTAAGCCAAAACCTCCTGCCCCCCCCCCCCCCCCCCCCACACACACACACACACCAGAACCTCCTTCTACCCCCTCATGCCAAAACCTCCTCCACCCCCCACCCCATTCCCCCCACCCCCACCCCCACTTCAACCCATCCCCACCAAACTTCATTCCACCCACCCACCCACACCACAGTTTCCTACCCACACCTCATCACTACCTCCTGTCCAGGAACATTTAACAACGGCACTTAACATTCACCTGTACTGCTTAAAACTGCAAGTCCATGTATGACCCACAACTCCATTCACACCACAAACCCACAACATCATTCACACCACAATCTCACAACTCCATTCACACCACAAACCCAAAGTAGAAAGGGACCTGAGAACCAGGGAAGGCAGGGTAAGCAAGGTAAAGGGAGGGGGCGTGCACCTCAGACTGTGTGTATGTGTGTGTGTGTGTGTGTGTGTGTGTGTGTGGAGGGGGATACCTCAAATAAATAACCAAGGAAGGCAGGGTAAGCAAGGTAAAGGGAGGGGGCGTGCACCTCAGACTGTGTGTATGTGTGGAGGGGGATACCTCAAAACTGATTTCCAGGTTTAGACGGGTAGGAGGGGAAGAACATTCCATGCAGTTCACAAATGTATCCTCTTGTTAAAATTCATTTGTAGGAATTAAACAGAAAAACCAGTCAATAACAGATGTTCTCATTTTAGCATATTAAGATTAAGAACAAAATCACAGATGGATTTCAACACTGGACTTGACTAAATTGAAAACTAATCTGAGGCTGAGCTCTGTAAGTAGACAACTTGTAAATTATTAACCATTAACACACATGAATGATCAATACAGCAAAAGAGCTGTTATAATTAATGTGGGGGGTGGGTGGGGGGGAGGAGCACAGTTAGCAAAAGGAACAAAATACTATTTTCAGCACTATTCATGTGCAGCTATGTAACTAAGCTAACTAAATACCTTTCAGCACTAGCCATGAGCAGCTAAGTAACTAATTAACTGGTTAAATACCTTTCAGCACTAGCCATGAGCAGCTAAGTAACTAATTAACTGGTTAAATACCTTTCAGCACTAGCCATGAGCAGATAACTAGTTAACTGGTTGAGTACTTTTCAGCACTATCCATGAGCAGCTAGGTAACTAAGCTAACTGCTTAAGCACTATCTCAATGGTCATCTTAGCATGAACTGCAATGTACCAAAGTGCAGAAAAAACAAGCATGTAATTCATTGTTAAGGCATTATATTCACCTTGGAATAGCTTATGACAGTAATATCACTCCCTTTAGAAAGAACCTACTTAGTGCACCACTCCCAACATACAACTCTTTTTTCTTTTTTTGTGTGTGTGTGGTCCCCAGAGTTAAACAGAGTACACAGGGGTATTAAACAGAGAAGAAAAATAAGAAAAAACTAAACAAAAACAAGAAAGATCCTGGGGTGTACATTTATTTTATTGTTTGCCTTGGTCACTCATGCGTTTTGCTATCAGAGTATTCATAGCCCATCAGTGACAACCAGCATGTCATTGTAAGAGGCAACTGTGGAACTGTGAAAAGAAATGGCCCCAAAAGTCTTCAGGCTTGGAAGTGATTTAACATACTAGGCAGGGACACATACTGATAAAACAAAAATAATAAACACACACACACACACACACACACACACACACACACACACACACACACACACACACACACACACACACACACACACACACACAAACTTCAGTGAAAAGACTTCTGAGGCATTCTACTTAAGTCTGAAAGCCCTTAAAAGTAAAACTGATCAACTGAAAAGTAAATTAAACAATATCCCATTCTGAACAATTATAGTTAAAGTATTATCTCTAACATAATAATATGCTATCATCCTGTGTATGGTTACAATGTACTGCCCCCAGTGCTGCCAGTGTGTGGCTATCCAGTGGTGCCTAGCTATCCAGTGGTGCCTAGCTATCCAGTGGTGCCTAGCTATTCAGTGGAGTACACAGCAAAGCCAGGCATCAAAGCTGCCTCTCCATGCCTAGCTATCCAGTGGTGCCTAGCTATCCACTGGTGCCTAGCTATTCAGTGGAGTACACAGCAAAGCCAGGCATCAAACCTGCCTCTCCATGCCTAGCTATCCGGTGGTGCCTAGCTATCCAGCGGATGCCTAGCTATTCAGTGGAGTACACAGCAAAGCCAGGCATCAAAGCTGCCTCTCCATGGCTAGCTATCCAGTGGAGTACACAGCAAAGCAGTCATCAAAGCCGCCTCTCCATGGCTAGCTATCCAGTGGAGTACACAGCAAAGCAGTCATCAAAGCTGCATCTCCACAGCCAGCTTCCTGCCCCTAGGACCACACTGCACAGTGTACCGGGCAAAGGACCCAGCACGGTGTCCTACCCTGAAAGCTGACTGGTCAGGCATTCTCATGCTCAGCACAGTTCTCCAAACAAATGTTTCTGGTTAGCTTAACCTTTCTTTGAGACTGTTCTTGGAAGGATATTGCACTAGCAGCACCAGGCTTTGGCAAGGAAGGAGTTCAATCAAACACACACGAAAAGCACTCAAGCTTTCTGCTCCCTGCGTACAGATCATTTTCCGCCCTGACACTGCGATGACTGCAGGCCAGTCTGCAGCCAGCTTTGGAAGGGTGCCGTCAAGCGCACGAGAAGAGCACAATCCCATCAAGGTAATGGAGTCACACAAACTGCGTTAGCAGCAGCATCGTTCAAAGTTAACATCAAAGTTAACCCTACAGTTATCTGCAATTTTTTCTGGAGGCATTTGCAACTGGCTGAAGTCTACCCATGCAGCTAACATGACGTAGCCACCGCTCTGGCGTGGGCTACCCTTTAATGGAGTTTTCTAACACGATGCCTCCCTTCGGCCTGACATCACAGTCCCATTACCCACACCCAGCCTTCCTCCTTGCCAACCAGGCTTGACCCACTTTGTAATTCAATCTTTAATGACTTCCCCACAGCAAGGGAACTAACTCCATTGATCCAGCTTTTTATTGTCTGCCCATTAGCAAGTTGACAAGAATAAGAAAAGAGGGCCGGGCATTGACAATAATTAAACCAAACACTTTCCTGGACAAGACTACACACACACAACCCCCCCTCCGCCCCCAAAAACAACAACAACAAAAAACAGGCAGCAAAAAAAGCTCAAAAACTAATACTTAGTGGAGAAACACAAGAAGAGAACAGGGACAGAATCTGAAGTTAAAGGCTGCAAAAACTGAGAAATATCAGAAAAGAAAAGACAAAAATGATCAAGGTAAAACTGTGTTACGTCTAATGGCATCCTTTGAGTGCTGTGAGTTTCTTAGAAAATTAACGGAACAGCATGCATGGATGCATATGTTTGGAAAACAACCACTTCATGCATCCAGTCTGACATACCAGCTAGTTCTGATTGAATGAAAGTCCAGGCAGTATCTTCTAGTTATACTAACTGACCCAAGCTTGCTTTGTTCTAAGTCACAGATTTCATGATAAAACAGAAGTCCCACAGCACTCGGGGTGAAGACTGTACGCGCATGAACAGAGATGCAAAGTGACTCTGTGAGTGATCTAATCACGGCAAAGACTAATACTAATACAGTAATAGCATGAACATCACAACTCCACTTCACGTCATGCCTTGCTGTAGCTGAGGAAGCTGATACAAACAGCCTGCACCTATATGCAGGCCAGGAGCATAAGCAGAAGTGTGTCTGCAGTAAAAGAGTGTTAGATGTATGAACACAAATATGTTGATACACAAAGAGAAAGTAGACATCCGATGGGATGGGACATTAACACAAATATACAGAGGGAGATGGAGTTACGGCCCTAGGATATGAATGAACACAAATATGCTGATACAAAAAACATGGTGTACATGGGTATTACAAAAATAGGTTGATACAGAAGGACAAATAATTTATAATGCCCAGCCAGGTGTGTAGGTTATATCACAGCAAAGCACAGTAAGACTCAAAAAGCTAACAATCACTCTCAATGAAGTCTAATCAGTCATCAGTGACAAACTATCACAGATCACTTGTTTCGAAGACCCTGCAGCCATGTACCACAGTATACATCATAAAGTCAATTACAAACATTTGTATTACTTGCATAGTTGTTACCAAGTCTAAGTAGTAACTTCACCAAAACTCATTAAATGTGATAACGCTTTTACATCTGGAGAGGGTGGGGGGTTGAGGCAAGGGGAGAGGGACAGACAGGGGTTATTTCACTACTAAAACTGTCAGTAGGTTAGGTTCCTGTTTTGCATGATACCTGTGACTTTAGTTTGCTATCTTTTAATGTGAGGGTTTGCTAAGCTATTTATATGATAGTACTGGTCTGAACAGAGATGTTCATGTGTAGGTATTTTGTCTGTTTGGGTTGAATTTGATGAGTTGTATTTTTCTTATTTGTTGAAAATGCTTGACCTGTGAGTGCATGTGTTGACGCGTGTAACGGGTAGGGTTGACTGTTACGGATGTGTGTGTGCCCTCCAGACTCTAAGATAAGTCCTCTGTGTTTTATGTGTACTTATGTTCATGTATTATTATACTGTATGTTATTTTACTTGTATCTTTTAGGCAGTCGTATGGCAAATTTCTATGTTATTCATAGACAATAAAGATTCTGTATTATGTCTGTAATTCTTTGACTTTTCCAAACAAAACTCACTTACAGTTCATTCATGTGCAGCTAATTCTTTGACTTTTCCGAAGAGATTACATAGCTCTCAAGTTTGAATCTGACACACTGTTCACGACAGGCACTGACTGACTGAGACGCTATGTATGCAGAGGACGTGCAAGAAGAGTTGTTCTCTGCTAATGATCACAGCCAAGGGGAAACCCACAGACATAGCCCTTTCTGCAGCCTGGGGAAACCCACAGACATAGCCCTTTCTGCAGCCTGGGGAAGGCAGAACTGAGCAAAACCCACTCAATTTTCCCTTCAAAATGGCACCCTAAAATGAAAACACAGACGCTGCTGTAATGTGCTTGATGGTTTGTCATGATGATGATGGTGAAGTAGAGCTTTATGTCCTCAGATGTCAGTTGACATTATATTTAGGGACAAATAGTGACCAATGTTGAAGTATGGTTCAATGTTGCTTTACGTCCACAGAAACCATAAGGCTCTTTAGGACAAAACGCCATCTTTGGCTTTGAAATTCAACTACAACTCTGCATTATTCATGCTTCACTTCAACAGTTGTATTTGTAGCTTTAAATTCTGCACACATTTCCTGTACTTTGTCACCAACAGCAAAGAACAACTCCACACTGATGCAGAAGCCACTGAGAAGGCAGAATGGCAACAGAGGGAGAGCGGCAGTTGTGTGCTTCACTGCACTGTGCATGTGAGGTCTTGTTGCTGTGTGCTTCACTGTGCATGTGAATGTGAGGTCTTGCTGCTGTGTGCTTCACTGTGCATGTGAATGTAAGGTCTTGCTGCTGTGTGCTTCACTGTGCATGTGAATGTGAGGTCTTACTGCTGTGTGCTTCACTGTGCATGTGAATGTGAGGTCTTGCTGCTGTGTGCTTCACTGTGCATGTGAATGTGAGGTCCTGCTGCTGTGCTAGTGTTGCCAGGGTCCCCCACCACGTGGGGAGGATCCCCTCTGCAGCCTCTCTGGCTTATTCCTGGACTGCCACTGAGGGTCTCATTTCTCCATCATCATTTGTCTGCATGGAGACAGCTGTGCATACCATGAATATGTATTATGTATGTGTGACGAATAATTCTGTAAGGTTCAGTTTTAATACAACACTCATAACTGTACTGGATTCATACATGTGTGTGAACTATATAATCAGACTCATACATGTGTATTAACTATATTGGACTCAAACATACATATATGTGTATTAATTATATTGGACTCATATACATGTGTATTAATTATAGTGTGTTCACTATACTGGACTCATACATCTGTATTAACTATACTGGACTTGTACTTGTGTATTAACTACACCGGACTCAGTCACACAGGTGTATTAACTATATTGGACGCCTTATTACCCAAACACAGCCCCTCACAATTCCTGCAATGCATGCAAAACATATCATTGACCACCACAAAGGTACACAGATAGCTGTACACAGCATGCAGTATCGCTGCTCACCACACATGTACACAGCTTGAGGTATCACTGCTCACCACAGAGGTATACAGCATACAGGCTCATTGCTCACCAGAGGTATACCACATACAGTGTCACTGCTCACCACATGCATTCAGATTACAATAATACTGCTGACCATAGACATATGCATACAGACTCACTGCTCACAACAGGGGTATACAGCAATCAATGTCACAGCTCACCACAGATGTATACAGCATATAGATGCACTGCTCACCACAGAGCGACACAGCAAGCAATGCCACTGCTCACCAAAGAGCGAAGCAGCACTCTGATCCACTGCTCACCACAGGGGTATACAGCCAGCAATGTCATTGCTCACCACAGAGGCATACAGCCAGCAATGCCATTGCTCACCAGAGGCATAAGGACAGCAATGCCATTGCTCACCACAGAGGCATACAGCCAGCAATGCCACTGCTTACCACAGAGGTATACAGCCAGCAATGCCATTACTCACCTCAGAGGTATACAGCCAGTAATGCCATTGCTCACCACAGAGGTATACAACAATGCCATTGCTCACCACAGCGATGTAAAGCTAGCAATGCCATTGCTCACCACAGCGATGTAAAGCTAGCAATGCCATTATACAGACGTATACAGCCAGCAATGCCATTGCTCACCACAGAGGTATACGACACAATGCCATTGCTCACCACAGTGATGTAAAGTCAGTAATGCCATTGCTCACCACAGCGATGTAAAGCCAGCAATGCCATTGTTCACAAACACAGCAATGGTCATCAAGCACCACAGACAAGGCAGCAGACTGTTCTTCTTACCGTCATGGAAGTGGGTGAGGGCCTTGCCAATCTCCACGCCATCCAACTTGTTATTGTTGTCATAGTCATGCATCTTGAAGTAGTGGAATTCTAGCTCTTCCTCTGACATCTGCTCCTTAGGCTTGGTATTAATGACATTCTGCAGGTGCTCAATGATGTGGCTGCAATGGTAAGAGAGAAAGGACTGAGCAATGATGTCACCAGTGATGTGGCTGCAATAGTAAGAGAGAAAGGACTGAGCAATGATGTCACCAGTGATGTGGCTGCAATAGTAAGAGAGAAAGGACTGAGCAATGATGTCACCAGTGATGTGGCTGCAATAGTAAGAGAGAAAGGACTGAGCAATGATGTCACCAGTGATGTGGCTGCAATAGTAAGAGAGAAAGGACTGAGCAATGATGTCACCAGTGATGTGGCTGCAATAGTAAGAGAGAAAGGACTGAGCAATGATGTCACCAGTGATGTGGCTGCAACAGTAAGAGAGAAAGGACTGAAAAATGTCACCAATGATGAGGTAAGACAAAGAAAACAGTGACTAAACAATGATGTCACAGATGAAGTGGTAAGACTAACAGTAAGAGAACAGTGACTAAACAATGTCACAGATGATGTGGTTAGAGTAAGACTTGCTGAGAGAGCAGTGACTAAAGAATTATGTCACAGATGATGTGGTAAGAGTCAGACTCACTGACAGAGCAGTGACCAAACAATGATGTCACAGTGATGTGGTAGACTAAGACTCACTGAGACTAGTGAGAGAGCAGTGACTATACAAGAATGTCACTGATGATTTGCCAAGACTCAATGAGTGTGCAATGACTGGACAATGATGTTGCCGATGATGTGCTAAGACTCACTGAGTCTGAGAGAGCAATGACTGAACAATGATCATGATGTCACAAATAATAAGGCAAAACAGAAAAGACACAGAAGTTAACAACTCATGAACAACTTTCTGAACCAGTCTACACATGTAATACTACTTTCCTCTGTGTACCCAGTCACTGCAGGATTTGCCTAAAGTAAACCCATCTTCTTTCACTTCTAGGATCATATTAACTTATTGTGCCACTCAGATGTTTTCTGCATAATTGGCCAATCTTATACAAAATTACCAATGTTCTCATCTGTGCTTAAGTTATAACTTACTTCACAGAATTTTATAAATAAACTGTTATGTGTTTCATTCACACCAGCCTTTCCTTTCTGCTACTCACTCTGCATTATGAATCTCAGACTGGAACTTCAACTTGTTGCCACCGTGACCATGACCATGACCATGGCCTTGACCTTCCTGCACATTCAACTGTTGCTGCTGAAACTGTTGCTGTTGTTGTTGCTGGTGATGTTGCTGCTGGGAGGCGGGTGGCTGCTGGAACTGTTGCTGTCGGGGAGGTACACCAGGAGGACCCTGAGCATGGACGGAAGCAAGTGTCAACAGCATCAGCGTCAGACTGGGCAGCGACATTGTTCTTCTCCTTCTGGATTGTGGAAGTGCTGATGGGCTGTGTGAAGAGACAGTAAGGTACCTGCAGACCATTCAAAACAAATCAAAACTAACTTCTTTCTTTAAATTCCGTTTACAGCATACACCTGACATATTCAAGGAAACAAAGCATTTCATGTTTTGCCCTCTTTACAAATTACAGTTTACTGCACAAAAAAGGTTATTTTTGTGACAGGAAATTTGGTTCACTTTCTGAAACTAGTGAAAGAAAAGCCATCTCTGCTACCAAAGTAATCTTTCAAAGTAACATATTGCAGCGCAGTTTCTCTAATCAATTTACTTTGTGTTGACTATAGTGTTATTTAACTTACTGTGCTTTTCTCATATTCATAAAGCGTTGCTTTGCTTTTACTATTGTAAAAGCAAACTTGGTTTTGATAAGTCCACACAGAAAAATCAACATGTCATCAAAGTCAAAGCTCACTCACTCCAAATTAAATCAGCAAGTACTCTGTCCCTGCAAAGTGACCTGTGTAATTTCCCTTCAACTATGACAACTGTGAATGAAATTGAAAGTCGCTTTTTCAAACAAACAAAATATCCTGGTCTTTTTATCGGCTCAGTATAATTTACAGAACATCTGGTAACCGAATATCCTGTAAAGTTACATCCATATGGTCAGAGTCATTTCGTCATTTTGACAGTTTTCTAATCAAAGCTTGCAGTCATGCCATAACCTTATATTAAGTCCTGTTTACCTGTTCACGTTTATTAGAACGTAGTGTTTTTCAGTTACATACCAGTCAAGATGCCGTGTCAGGAAACTATGATCTTATACATGTAAGGCGTATGTTGCTATCCCATGCTTGTGTCCAAATGTATGTTAGATCTCGATTTCGGCTCAGTCTTCATTTAATATGAAATATTTCATTCAATTTCAAAGACAAGCACCATATGTTTATTGTTCACAGAAAAAAGTACTCACCTGTAAAATTTTGGTCAAACGCAAAATCAGCTATAACGTCTATAGAGCAAGATTACAAATCACGCGGACAGAAAGCGGCGAAGTGAGACTGCCGACAGACAAGCTGAACAAACAAACTGTGATGAGGTGTCCCTAGCAGAATGCACGCTGCACCACCGGAAGTAACTTTTCTGTACGAAGATACAAAATGTACGTTACTTCCTGCGGCGTGAGCCGGATTTAGTCGAAATTGTTTTTTCAAAAGGACCAAGTCCGCGCAATGGCACATTGTCGACGCGTTGAATTAATGGTTTGTTGTTTACACATATTTTGACTTACTGAGGAATGTTCAAGATTTCGTGATTTTATTTTTAGTGTAACGGCGCCGTTCCAGTCACCAGTGCTTCCACATGACTGAATTTTCTGAGCACTTTCGCTTTTCATAGATCTTTTACAAAGTAGATTTATTAATACAATCGACAAGTCTGGCTTTTATTTTTTGTTATTGATTTATTTTTGCTCTCTCTCTCTCTCTCTCTCTCTCTCTCTCTCTCTCTCTCTCTCTCTCTCTCTCTCTCTCTCTCTCTCTCATTAACATAGCACACTACACACACACACACACACACACACACACACACACACACACACACACACACACACACACGCACAGTGACAGTACTGACACACACAACTTTATGACATTTCAACTTCTGTGATCATTGTTGCAATGATCGTGGGATCAGTTTGCTATTTACAACAAAAATCAACAGCACAGGTCTCCAGTGTTCTGGATATTAACATTGTTATGAACCACTATAAAACAGCCACCTGCCTTCATAATACAATAGTACTACTACTAGCATTTTTATTTTATTTTATTTTTATTTTTATTTTTTTCTCTCTCTTTTTTCCCCCTTCTGCTTCTTCTTTACAATTAAAAAAAAAAAAGAAGAAGAAGAAAGAATTTTGGCATGACAGTGACATGTAATAGGCATGACAATGACATGTAACAGAT
This sequence comes from Alviniconcha strummeri, assembly GCA_963584105.1. Taxonomy (NCBI): domain Eukaryota; kingdom Metazoa; phylum Mollusca; class Gastropoda; family Provannidae; genus Alviniconcha; species Alviniconcha strummeri. The sequence goes on from OY757543.1 coordinate 30,735,901, forward strand.
GTGACATTACATGTCATTGTCATGCCAAGATTCGTTGAAATACTGTTAACTGGACATGAAAACAACACAGCTCAACCAAAAACAGATAACTATCCTAGCTCTGCATCTCATTTTTCACCATTTAACTGTTGCTCAAGTGTCATTTTATAGCGTGATAAAGGTGATTACCCTGAAATTCACATGTTGTGTTTTGTCCCAATAAATACCATTCTTTTAATTTTTGAACCTTTTAATTTTATGCATTTGGGTCTTGTTTTAGAATGTTAGCAGTTATTCCTGTTTCATTTTTATTTGGTGGAAATTAGTTTTCGAGCTATGTCAGTCTGTCACTCTGTGTCGATAATTGTGGCATTAAAAGATTAATAATTCATTATTTGGGGCATATTTCTGATAACAGCCCATCACAGGCTGTTTGTCCTGTCAGTTTTCAGTATTAATTATTATCACATTCACAGAATCAGGTCTAGTGAAGTAAAAAATATATATTAGTGTTGAACTGTTATCCTGCCTGGTTGGCTCTTGGGCCATTTGTTCTAATCCATGATCATTGGTCATGTTGAAGAAGGAAGTGTGTAATGTGAAATTTTTTATTCATTATTTTCCTCATTGATCTTTTTCTTCTCTGTGTGTCTTTATAGCATTATGCAGGCATACGCCGCTTAGGTGTTTTGTGTATGTGTTATCATTTATGTGTGAGTGTGAATGTGTACATATAATATATAATACATGTATAGCTCTATAGATGGAATGAATTTCAAATGTGAACTATTTTGACACAGTCACAGCTGCCAGTTTCATATTCACATTTATTTAATGGCAGTGTATCATAGTTCATACTATTATTACTGATATTAGTTTTAATTTACTGAGCTGTAATTTTTTTAAACTGTTGTGCAAACCCTAACAGTTACAGTAACACTAACAGTGTCAACGACATAATCTTCAATATGAATTATGATGAAGGAGGGCACTTTATGGAAGAAGAAGAAGAAGAAGAAAGCCTGTTTGTAACAATAAAGATAGGGGCCAAAAGGGCCAAAATGAAAATAAACTTGCTGAACAGCAGATTTGAATAAATCAGTGTTCAAGGTTGAACACCTCTGAAGCTGTCTCAATGTTGGGATCAATAGCCAAGAATGAAAAACAAACAAAATGTTTTCAAGTGAGCCGGTTTGGCCTAGTGGTAAGGCGTTAGGCTGGTAAGCAGAGGGACCTCAGTTGAAATCTGCTTCAGCTATCCTTTCACTTCAAAAGTTGTGGTGTGTGGACATTGTCTTGTGACTTTGTCCCTCACAATTATGAAACATTAAAATGGCTGTCATCGCTGCCCACCTTAATGCAGAAGTCATTCTGGTGGTGACAGTGTAGCAATAGGTATATAATCTCCCTCTCCCCTAACATCCATACCCTCTTCCCCCCTCTCCCCGTCCCTAATAAGCCTTATGGTTTCTGTGGACGTTAACTCAGTTAAGCATCATGTTTACTAAATGTTTTCACTTGTTTCAGAAGGATGTGTTCACCCTGATTTACCCTCATCTTACAAGCAGGAGGAACCCAAATGGTGCTAGGAACAACGAGGAGAGGAGGAACCGAGTGCAGGCATGGCTGGCAGACATCACACAAGCAGTAGCACAGGAAGGTTCAGTAGCTAGCCTCTTTTCCTTCTTCATACTCCTGATTCAGACATAGATCTGTTGTTTTAATCCACCTTCACTGTGGAACCTGCTTTGGAAGACAGTCACATGGATACCCCTGCTGGAAGACAAACTTAGATTGTCCCTAATAAGTAATACGCTTTCAGCATCTGAGGACATTAAACAAAAAGAGTAACAACAACAACCCTCTGTTGGTAGTTTTCCACAGTGATGTGGAGATGACTTGTTGGTAGAGTAGTCCACAACAATGTGGAGACTTCAGTTGTTAGAGTAGTCCACAGTGATGTGGAGATGGTCTGTTGGTAGAGGGGTCCACAGTGATGTGGAGATGGTCTGTTGGTAGAGTGGTCCACAGTGATGTGGAGATGGTCTGTTGGTAGAGAGGTCCACAGTGATGTGGAGATGGTCTGTTGGTAGAGTGGTCCACAGTGATGTGGAAATGGTCTGTTGGTAGAGTGGTCCACAGTGATGTGGAGACCTTATTGAACTGTGCCAGTTTTTCTCTGAGCCTTACTGTAACTGTGGCAGTATTTTGTCTGGCATACTGTAACATATCTATGGCAGTATTTGTCTGGCGCACTGTATTGTATCTGTGGCAGTATTTGTCTGGTGTACTGTAACATATCTGTGGCAGTATTTGTCTGGTGTACTGTAACATATCTGTGGCAGTATTTTGTCTGGCATACTGTAACATATCTGTGGTAGTATTTTGTCTGGTGTATTGTAACATATCTGTGGCAGTGTTTTGACTCGCATACTGTAAATGTAACATATCTCATTATCTGTGGCAGTGTTTTGACTCGCATACTGTAAATGTAACATATCTCATTATCTGTGGCAGTGTTTTGTCTGGAGTTAATGCAACATATGTGTCGCAGTATTTTGTCTGGCTTGCACAACTGTGAAAGCTGTGCACAGCTAAGTGTGGCAGTGTTTTCACTGGCTTACTGTGCAAGCTAAGTGTGGCAGTGTTTTCACTGGCTTACTGTGCAAGCTAAGTGTGGCAGTGTTTTCACTGGCTTACTGTGCAAGCTAAGTGTGGCAGCGTTTTCACTGGCTTACTGTGCAAGCTAAGTGTGGCAGTGTTTTCACTGGCTTACTGTGCAAGCTAAGTGTGGCAGTGTTTTCACTGGCTTACTGTGCAAGCTAAGTGTGGCAGCGTTTTCACTGGCTTACTGTGCAAGCTAAGTGTGGCAGTGTTTTCACTGGCTTACTGTGCAAGCTAAGTGTGGCAGTGTTTTCACTGGCTTACTGTGCAAGCTAAGTGTGGCAGCGTTTTCACTGGCTTACTGTGCAAGCTAAGTGTGGCAGCGTTTTCACTGGCTTACTGTGCAAGCTAAGTGTGGCAGCGTTTTCACTGGCTTAATGTGCACAGCTAACTATGGCAGTGTTTTCACTGGCTTACTGTGCAAGCTAAGTGTGGCAGCGATTTCACTGGCTTAATGTGCACAGCTAACTATGGCAGTGTTTTCACTGGCTTACTGCAGCTAACTGTGGCAACGTTGTGACTGGCAGAATCTCCCTGGGGTGAACAAGAAAGGATGAACAAGTGCACACTGAACCTGCTGCCACAGTTCATGCAGCTGCTTAGAGAGTGCATCCTGACTCATCAGTGGACTCAGGTGCTGACACTGCTGGACTGTTTGTCTCACATTCCTTATGGAGCAGACTGGACCACGTGGAAGGTGAGTACTGACTCACCAATAGACACAGGTGCTGACACGGTTGGACTGTTTGTCGAACATTCTTTATGGAGAAGACTGGACCACCTGGAAGGTGAGTACTGACTCACCAGTAGACACAGGTGGCTGGACTGTTTGTCTCACATTCCTTATGATAATATGAGGCAAAAATGTTTGTTAGTTCATTGATTTTAATGCCCCATCAAATGTACTGGGTCACTTCAATATGAGTCATATTTATAGTTTATTATACTTTACTAGATTAAAACATAAGTTGCCAATCAGAAGTTAAAAGCTGGATTAAAACATGAGCTGCCAGTGCCAATCAGAAGTTAAAAGCTGGCTCACAGTTAAACCACGTGGATGGTGAGTACTGACTCATCAGTGGGAACGGATGTTAACCCTGTTCTGTCAGCCTGGTCCACTTGTCTGCAGTTTTTTTTTTTTTTACTGCCTTGTGGCATCTCATGGCAGAACACTACACTACAGCATGCCACAGGACCACTCACAGGACACTATATGACAGGACACTGTAGGACTGGGAGTCAGGGCATTACAGGACACTATATGACAGGGTGTCATGACACTGTAGGACTGGGCGTCAGGACACTGTAGGACTGGGCGTCAGGACACTGTAGGACTGGGAGTCAGGGCATTACAGGACACTATATGACAGGGTGTCATGACACTGTAGGACTGGGCGTCAGGACACTGTAGGACTGGGCGTCAGGACACTGTAGGACTGGGAGTCAGGGCATTACAGGACACTATACATGGTGTCAGGACACTGTATGACTGGGCATCAGGACACTGGGCATCAGGACACTGTAGGACTGGGTGTCAGGACACTGTAGGACTGGGCATCAGGACACTGTAGGACTGGGAGTCAGGGCATTACAGGACACTATACAACATGGTGTCAGGACACTGTAGGACTGGGCATCAGTACACTATAGGACTGGGTATCAGGACACTGTAGGACTGGGAGTCAGGGCATTACAGGACACTATACGACAGGGAGTCAGGACACTGTAGGACTGGGCATCAGGACACTGTAGGACTGGGAGTCGGGGCATTACAGGACACTATATGACTGGGAGCCAGGACACCATAGGACAGGAGCCAGGACACTGTAGGACTGGACACTGCAAAACATTACAGGACTAGGAGCTGGGAGACTACAGAATGTTACAGGACACTGCAAAACACTACAGGACTAGGAGCTGGGAGACTACAGAATGTTACAGGACACTGCAAAACATTACAGGACTAGGAGCTGGGAGACTACAGAATGTTACAGGACACTGCAAAACATTACAGGACTAGGAGTTGGGAGACTACAGAATGTTACAGGACACTGCAAAACACTACAGGACTAGGAGTTGGGAGACTACAGAATGTTACGGGACACTGCAAAACAGTACATGATTGATACTACAGGCCTAGGAATCAGAACAGTCACTGACATTGTGTCAAGCTGAGGTGTTCAGTCAGCATGAAAAACAAAAACAAAATTCACACACATAGACATACATGTAGTAGACCTGACAGGTTTCAAGAGTCATGTACATTTCTTCATGGACAAATGCCAGTGTGGAGAAGCATCAAATAAGTGACGAGCAAAAATATGCAGAGAGATTAGTCCCCAAAGCAAAGTGCCATTATATTCAGAAATTGTTTCCATCTAATTGACCAAAATCTTATGGTATGACCCAGTGACGGAATACTTGAGGGTGCTGTTGCAGGCCAGCATGGCGGCCTTCTACACAGAGGCTGAGGACAACACCAGTCTTGTGCAGGACTTTCTGAAGTAAGACAACATTTCTGTTACAACTTAATCAATACCGCTTCATTATTTGTCCTTTTTTGTTTGTCTGTTTGTCCTTTTTTCATTTTTTATTAGTTAGAAAAACTAACTTTTTTCCCTTAAAAAAAGAAAAAAAGAAGAGTGTTTGCTGTAGTGTAAGAATGGTCTGTGATGGGGTTGTAAAGCAGTGTGTGCATTATGATGATGGCCTGTGTAGGGACTGTATGAGAATGGTCTGTGTAGGGATTGTATGATAATGGTCTGTGTAGGGGTTGTAAAGCAGTGTGTGCATTATGATGATGGCCTGTGTAGGGACTGTATGATAATGGTCTGTGTAGGGATTGTATGATAATGGTCTGTGTAGGGGTTGTAAAGCAGTGTGTGCATTATGATAATGGCCTGTGTAGGGACTGTATGAGAATGGTCTGTGTAGGGATTGTATGAGAATGGTCCTGTGTAGGGATTGTATGATAATGGTCTGTGTAGGGATTGTATGAGAATGGTCTGTGTAGGGATTGTATGAGAATGATCTGTGTAGGGGTTGTAAAGCAGTGTGTGCATTATGAGAATGTTTTTTGTGGATTATTATGCAGTTTTTGCGTTATGATAATGGTCTATGTGACTTCTAAAGCAGTATACATGTGCATTATGATCAAGGTCTGTAGGGAATATAAAGTAGTATGTGCTGTGAGACTGATCTCTTGGTCTGTCTGTGCATTGTAGAGTCAAGAGGGTAATGGTATGTAGGTATTGTAAAGCAATGTGTGTTGTGATATTGATCTGTGTGTATTGTAGAGTCAAGAGGGTAATGGTGTGTAAGTACTGTAAAGCAATGTGTGTTGTGATATTGATCTGTGTGTATTGTAGAGTAATGAGTATAATGGTATGTAGGTATTGTAAAGCAATGTGTGCTGTGAGAATGGTCTGTGTAGGGACTGTACAGTATTATGTATTTGTCCTGAGAATGGTAGGGCTTGCAGAGCAGTGTGTCTGTTATGATAATGGTCTCTTGGGATTACCGCTTATGTTATGAGAATGATCTGTGTAAAGAAGGCAGGTCTCTAGGAGATGCACATGATGTGTAAAGTAGAACAAAGATTTGTCATCTTTTTCGTTGTTTGTCCAGGGTCTTCCGGTGTTTGATGAAGTAGTTTCGTTTCAGGCATGCGTACTTGCTGCAGGAGTGTAACGTGCGGGACGTGGTGCTGGAATTGATTCAGTATCTGCTGAGCCAGGGTTTGACCCAGGAGGCTTCACAGGCCATTCAGGTAAACGCTGTGTCAGTAATACAACTGTCAATATCATCATAATGCTTAACTCATTAACGAAGAGCAGCTGAAGAGATGGCATGCCTGAGAAGGAATCAACAATCATCCCAGCAGGAGTCCTGATACTGAGACAGTCGCTGGCTTCAGTCTAATAAAAAACCCAGCATGAATCAGCTGATCAGCTCCTCCTTTGGCACATACATGACTTAGTGTCAAAAGGTGTCCACAGATAGAGGACATGGAGGTCATCAAGGTGTCCACAGATAGAGGACATGGAGGTCATCAAGGTGTCCACAGATAGAGGACATGGAGGTCATCAAGGTGTCCACAGATAGAGGACATGGAGGTCATCAAGGTGTCCACAGATAGAGGACATGGAGGTCATCAAGGTGTCCACAGATAGAGGACATGGAGGTCATCAAGGTGTCCACAGATAGAGGACATGGAGGTCATCAAGGTGTCCACAGATAGAGGACATGGAGGTCATCAAGGTGTCCACAGATAGAGGACATGGAGGTCATCAAATGAAGCATGACAGAATGTTTTCTTGGAATGAGTATTGCATTGATAATGTGGCTGTAAAGGGAGATAATTATCTTACTAGTGTTTGTCAAAGTTACCTTTGACCGTTGAGGGTGGCATAATGTAAAGGCGCTACTATTTCAGTCACCAACAAAACAAAGTAACTCACCCTCTGCTAGCAATAACTGAATAAGTCATATGCCTGCTGATGCTGCAGGCATAGTGTTTCACACACCTGTGTATGGGGGATGTCACATGGTCAGTGTTATGTGTGTTTTCACAGTTTGTGTGTGTGTGGAGGGGGGGGGGGGTGCAGGGGGAAGCTGCAAGGCATATGACTAACCTGAGAGCCTGCTGCTGCTCCTGCTGCTGCATCTTCAGCTGCTGTGTTTGTGTGTGGTGTGGTTGTATGCTTGTGTGTGTGTGTGTGTGTGTGTGTGTGTGTGTGTGTGTGTGTGTGTGTGTGTGTGTGTGTGTGTGTGTGTGTGTGTGTGTATGTGTGTGTGTTGGGGGGGTGGGGGGTGAATGTGGAGGTGTCTGTGTGTAATTGTAATGTAGGTGTTTGGGTGTGAAATACTTGAAATATGCATTTACAGCACTTGCGCTTTTTCGTCATGTTGGTGTATGCATTCACAGTACTTGTTTTTTTTTCCAATGACATGCGGAGATGTATGCATTTACAGTACTTCGTTGTTGTTGGGGGAACACTTTCACGCATAAAAAGAAACTACTATGATCCCTGTGTCACTGCATACTTCCATGTGCTGAACTGCACTCCATTGTGATACTGTAAAGTAGACCCCATTTAGGTTACTCAGCACACAGAACTGTCACATTGTGTTTAGTCAACAGTGACCTGCCCATTTGCTTTCTGTTCGTACAGAAATATGAATCTGAGTGCACCAACTACAGGAGTGACAGCTGTTGAATGCATCTGTCAGCATCACTGTCCACACAGACTGACCTTGTGGTGACATCAGACTGCTGACAACATTACCGTTTAATCGCCCTCTGATACACGTTTCTCAGAAAACTGGCAAATTGGATGGTTTTCATTGTTCACAGAATTCACGCAAGATCAAGAAAGGGGTGTTACACAGTGGACAGAGTGGCTTCACGCACCATTTGATACAGCTGTTGGATGCCTACCAAGGTCTTATTTTCTATGTGGACTGGAAAGCTGCAGTGTACAGCAAGTCAGCGCCACCCCAAAGTACCCTGTCACAGTCCTTCTACAGTAAGTCAGCACCACCCCAAAGTACCCTGTCACAGTCCTTATACAGTAAGTGAACACCACCCCAAAGACCCTGTCACAGTCCTTCTGCAGTAAGTGAACACCACCCCAAAGTACCCTGTCACAGTCCTTCTACAGTAAGTGAACACCACCCCAAAGACCCTGTCACAGTCCTTCTGCAGTAAGTGAACACCACCCCAAAGTACCCTGTCACAGTCCTTATACAGTAAGTGAACATCACCCCAAAGACCCTGTCACAGTCCTTCTGCAGTAAGTGAACACCACCCCAAAGTACCCTGTCACAGTCCTTATACAGTAAGTGAACACCACCCCAAAGTACCCTGTCACAGTCCTTCTACAGTAAGTGAACATCACCCAAAGACCTTGTCACAGTCCCTCTACAGTGAATCTGCACTTCCCCAAAGCACCCTGCCAGACCTAGTAAATCAGCACCACCCCAAAGCACCACATTACAGTCCTAGTAAATCAGCACTACCCCAAAGCACCCTGTCAGTCCTAGTGTATCAGCACCACCTCAAAGCACCCTGTCAGTCCTAGTGAATCACTCATCAGCACCATCCCAAAGCACCCTGTCAGTCCGAGTGAATCACTCATCAGCACCACCTCAAAGCACCCTGTCAGTCCTTTAAATCACTCATCAGCACCACCTCAAAGCACCCTGTCCTAGTGAATCACTCATCAGCACCACCTCAAAGCACCCTGTCAGTCCTTTAAATCACTCATCAGCACCACCTCAAAGCACCCTGTCCTAGTGAATCACTCATCAGCACCACCTCAAAGCACCCTGTCAGTCCCAGTGAATCACTCATCAACACCATCCCAAAGCACCCTGTCAGTCCTAGTGTATCAGCACCACCTCAAAGCACCCTGTCAGTCCTAGTGAATCACTCATCAGCACCACCTCAAAGCACCCTGTCAGTCCTAGTGAATCACTCATCAGCACCATCCCAAAGCACCCTGTCAGTCCTAGTGTATCAGCACCACCTCAAAGCACCCTGTCAGTCCTAGTGAATCACTCATCAGCACCACCTCAGAGCACCCTGTCAGTCCTAGTGAATCACTCATCAGCACCGCCTCAAAGCAGCCTGTCACACTCCCAAGTACCACATGTGCACATTCTTTAAATGGTTGGCTGCAGCGTAGTGTTTGTGTGACTGTTGCAGGTCTGACATCATCTCAAGGCCCGAGTGATGAGGCCATCAGGAGCATCGCCCAGCGTGCTCTGCTTGGACTGGACAGTCTGCCGGACAAGCCAGGTGTATGGGACATCTTTCTCACCAAGTCGGTGGAGGTAGCTGGCACTTTGGTCTGCTTACCTGTGTAAAGCCCAGCTTTAGCTTCATGAATTTTGGTCTGGGTGCTTCTGTGGATGGTAAAAATATATGAGTGTCTGCAAGCGTATCTGTCAGGATGGCAAACAAACATATGATCTCAAGATTCTGTCTCAGTGGGTCCCAAAAATAAGTTCTGAAAAATATTCAGTTTTGAAAGATCCAAAAATATTTAAGTTCTGAGATCTTTAAAAAAAAAATTTTTTTAATCTGTCCCAGCAGGTCTTCAAAATGCCAAAAAATATTCAGGTTTTGAGAGGTCCACAAATATTCTGTCTCAGTGGGTCCAAAAAGTAAACAGTTCAAAAATGCACAAAAAAAAGATATCCCATTGACATTGAGGTGGGTGTCAGTGTTCAGTGTTGGGTGGATGTACCATCAACACAGATGTGGATGCTGGGTAGATGTACCATTGACACAGATGTGAATGCTGGGTAGATGTACCATTGACACCTATGTGGATGTTGGGTAGATATACCATTCACACAGATGTGGATGTTGGGTAGGTGTACCATTGACACAGATGTAGATGTTGGGCAGATGTACCATTGATACAGATGTGAATGTTGGGTAAATATACCATTGACACAGATGTGGATGTTGGGGGCATATGCTGTCCACATACAGACGGATGTATAGGTGGATGTACCATTATTGAACAGATGTGGATGTTGGGTAGATATACCATTATTGGACAGAAGCATCATGGATGAATTATACCATCAACTTACGGATAGTGCTGGGTGGATGTATCCTTAACACAGGTGGGTGTTGGGCACATGTATAGTATTAACAACACAGACATATGACAGGTGAATGCACCATTAACACACAGATGATGCTTGGTGGATTAAGGATGTACATTTAATTATTCATGACATTTTGCTTGCAGATTCACGAGTTTTATGAAGAGTTTGAAGAGGCCAGGTCCGTTCTGCGTGCCTATCGTGCCAAAAACCCTGACAACCCCAACGCTCACCGCCTGCTGTATGAACATTTACAGAGGCACTGGGAACAGTGTGGCGAAGGCTCCGTGCAGGAAGAGATCGTTAGTTGTCTGAAGGTTAGTGGGGCTGGTGTTAGTTACCCAGCTGGCAGATCGTGGTTTACTAACTGTGGATCTGATGCAACATGTTTGGGCTGTGGCAGTACCCAGAGATGGAATTGTTATAAGGTGGAAGTAGTTGACATCCAGATCCCATGACAGAGAGATGGGGTGATGTGGATCTGGATTATGCTAGTGGGCCCTATGACATACATGGAGTGGTGTAGATCCAGATGATGGTGATGGGCCTTGTGACAGACATGGAGTGGTGTAGATCCAGATGATGGTGGTGGGATGTAGATCCAGATTATGCTAGTGGGCACTTTGACAGACACAGAGTGGTGTAGATCCAGATGATGGTGATGGGCCCTAAGACAGACAAGGAGTGGTGTAGATCCAGATGATGGTGGTGGGATGTAGATCCAGATTATGCTAGTGGGCGTTTTGACAGACATGGAGTGGTGTAGACCCAGATGATGGTGATGGGCCCTAAGACAGACAAGGAGTGGTGTAGATCCAGATGATGGTGGTGGGATGTAGATCCAGATTATGCTAGCGGGCCCTTTGATGGACATGGAGTGGTGTAGATCCAGATGATGGTGGTGGGCCCTATGGCAGACATGGAGTGGTGTAGATCCAGATGATGGTGGTGGGATGTAGATCCAGATGATGGTAGTGGGCTCTATGACAGAGATGCTGTGGTGTAGATCCAGATGATGGTGGTGGGATGTAGATCCAGATGATGGTGGTGGGATGTAGATCCAGATGATGGTGGTGGGCCCTGTGACAGAGATGGAGTGGTGTAGATCCAGATGATGGTGGTAGGCCCTGTGACAGAGATGGAGTGCTGTAGATCCAGATGATGGTGGTAGGCCCTGTGACAGAGATGGAGTGGTGTAGATCCAGATGATGGTGGTTGGCCCTGTGACAGAGATGGAGTGCTGTAGATCCAGATGATGGTGGTAGGCCCTGTGACAGAGATGGAGTGGTGGAGATCCACATGATGGTAGAGGGCCCCCTGGCAGGTATGGGGTGGTATAGTTCTAGCCAATTAATCAAATTTCAGAATATCTGCCAGGCCCTGGTTGACTGGGTGTAGAAAGATAAATTACTTACCTACCCCCTGAGTGTGCATTTTGGCACTGTTGCACATCTGTTCCATTTTATTTTACTCAGTATGTCGGTGAATTAGGTCTAGCAAATCTCAAATCATATGGGTCTTTGATTGTTGGCTAAGCTGTTTCTATAAAATTCTGGCTTAATGATAGTTTGGCTAGGGTTAGATGTCTGCTTGACTCAGCTGAATCTCTGTAAAAATTGTGATTTTCTGATACTATTATTTGCCTCTTTTTATTTATTTATTTTCATTGCTATTTTACAGGGCGTGGTGAAACTGGACCCAGCAAATCCACTGGTTCTGACATTGTGGCAAAAGCTAACAGGTACTATGTTCTGACACTGTGGCAAAAGCTAACAGGTACACATGTCCTGTGTTTTCACACCATGGTAAAAGCTGACATGTACTGTGTACTGACACTAACAGGTATTGTGTTCTGATATTGTGGTAACTGGCGAAAGCTAACACTGTAAATGTAGCATGTTCTGACACTGCCAAATGCTTAAAAGTAGTATTCTGACAATGTGGGAAAAGCTAAGAGGTACTTTGACAAAAGCTAATGCTGTAAAGGCACCATGTTCTGACACTGTGGCAAAAGCTAACAGGTAGTGTTCAGGCACTTTGGCAAAAGCTGAAATGTACATTGTTAAAGGAACACGGGTACTGTATTCTGATCCTGTGGCAGTGCTTGCTAGACAGGTGTTGTGCTGCATGTTTGATGAGTTTATGTACTTCAGACCAGGGGGCTAGCAGCCAGGCATTGTGCTGTGTGTTTGATGTGTTCTTCAGACCAGGGGCTAGCAGCCAGGCATTGTGCTGTGTGTTTGATGTGTTCTTCAGACCAGGGGCTAGCAGCCAGGCATTGTGCTGTGTGTTTGATGTGTTCTTCAGACCAGGGGGCTAGCAGCCAGGCGTTGTGCTGTGTGTTTGATGTGTTCTTCAGACCATGGAGCTAGCAGCCAGGCGTTGTGCTGTGTGTTTGATGTGTTCATGTTCTTCAGACCAGGGGGCTAGCAGCCAGGCGTTGTGCTGTGTGTTTGATGTGTTCATGTTCTTCAGACCAGGGGGCTAGCAGCCAGGCGTTGTGCTGTGTGTTTGACCTGCTGGACTACAGCGTGTGGAGGGACAGGGTGCAGGGATGGCAGTGCCTGGCCTCCTCCTTGACCACAGGCCTTGCCAGGTAACTGGCCCCTGTTCACTGCTTGTGCTGTTCTGGTCTTGTTTTCTGTGTTGTGTCACTGTCTTCTTCTCTGCCTTCTGTCATCCTACGCACATGGGAGCCTGTGTGTGTGCACATGGGTGCATGTGGGTGTACATGGGAGCCTGTGGGTGTATGTGTGTGCACATGGGAGCCTGTGGGTTTATGGGTGTGTACACGGGAGCCTGTGGGTGTATGGGTGTGTACATGGGAGCCTGTGGGTGTATGGGTGTGTACGTGGGAGCCTGTGGGTGTATGGGTGTGTACATGGGAGCCTGTGGGTGCACATGGGAGCCTGTGGGTGTATGTGTGTGCACATGGGATCCTGTGGGTGCACACGGGTGCCTTTGGGTGTATGGGTGTGCACATGGGAGCCTGTGGGTGTATGGGTGTGTACATGGGAGCCTGTGGGTGCACATGGGAGCCTGTGGGTGTATGGGTGTGTACATGGGAGCCTGTGGGTGCACATGGGAGCCTGTGGGTGTATGGGTGTGTACATGGGAGCCTGTGGGTGCACATGGGAGCCTGTGGGTGTATGGGTGTGTAAATGGGAGCCTGTGGGTGCACATGGGAGCCTGTGGGTGTATGGCTGTGTACATGGGAGCCTGTGGGTGTATGGGTGTGCACATGGGAGCCTGTGGGTGCACACGGGAGCCTGTGGGTGTATGGGTGTGCACATGGGAACCTGTGGGTGTATGTGTGTGCACATGGGAGCCTGTGGGTGCACATGGGAGCCTGTGGGTGTATGGGTGTGCACATGGGAACCTGTGGGTGTATGTGTGCACATGGGAGCCTGTGGGTGCACACTGGAGCCTGTGGGTGTATGGGTGTGCACATGGGAGGCTGTGGGTGTATGTGTGTGCATGTATACACGTGCCATGGGAGAGTGGATGCGGTAGAAGTGATATTTATCTACCATGATATCCATACTACAAGGTGCTTCTGGATATAAGATGTAGCACCTGAAATTCAGCTCAGAAGTGAAAAATTAAGGTGCTCCCAAAGTGGACGTTGCCAGTACTCTTTGAACGTGCTGTTACTGCGCATGAACAGTGAGTCAAATTTTGACTCATGACTGGATGACTTTCACCCTGACACCACTTGTGCAGTGAACTGGGTATTAAATGTTGAGTAGAAAGTGTTATAGGAGTGTTGAAAAAGTATGTGTACCAACAACTTACTCTTTAAACCGGTTGCTTGTGTCACTACAGAGAGGGAGGAAGTGAGGACAAATCAGCAGTGTCAGCGGAGGTGGGGCGGTGCTGGGCCAGTCGTTGTGACTGGTGGCCTGTCTATCACTTTGCCTGCACTTCACTGACCGCGGCCAACACTTCACTGACTGCGGCCAACACTTCACTGACCACTCAGGACCCTCAGTTTTCTGATCCACTACTGGCAAAGTGTGTCGTGGCATCTGTCTTGATAGGCATAGGTTGGTCACTTGTCTGTTGTTGTTGGCAGTGGTGATTGTGATGGTGGCTGTGTGTGTGTGTGTGCATGTGTGTGTGTGTGTGTTGTGCATGCATACAATGTGTATGTGTGGAAGAAACCATTTCTTTGCAATACCTTGGTATGGCTGTATGTGGTAACAGGGAGGACGACTTGTTTCTTCCCCAGACTGCTGCTTCATCCGGAAAGCCAAGGAAACAATGGACGGTTCTTCACTGCAAAACCTCCATGACACTGTGTCCAGGCTTGACCTGCAGGTGGTAAACTCCCTTCCTGGCGTGGACAGTGGGCAGTGTCCTGCACGATCAGGAGCCACATGTGTGAAGTCGCGTCCTGCCCGCCACCGCAGCGCCCACCTGCAGAGATGAGGTGGAGATGGTAATTCAGTGGACTCTGTCAGCAGTCTTTCACCTCCCGCACCACAACAGTCATTGAAACTGATGTGGGTGGCAGCTAGCCAGAGGATGAGGATGGTGTCAGTGATAATCTGGGGCTTGTGAGAGCAGTGGCCAGGACTGTGAAGCCAAACAAAAGTGAAAGTATTAGCCAGGACTGTGAAGCCAAGTAAAGGTGAGAGTGATGACCAGGACTGTGAGGCCCTTCGTGATGGTCAGAGGCAGACAATGGGATGGCAATGGGCTACCATGGCAGCAGACACTCAGCTGCTTGCAGTCAGGCTGTCAACTGGCTCAATGATGTCACCATGTCCAGTCCAGGAGTGCTGCATTGTTTGGACTCAGCCTGTTGTCTGTCTGCCACATTGTCTGCGATCAGCCCATGTTCTGTCTGCTGTATTTGTGACGGTGTCTGCACTCCGCCTGTGTTCTGTCCGCTGTAGACTGTGACACTGTATGCACTCGGCCTGTGTTCTGTCTGCTGTACACACTGACAGTGTCTGCACTCGGCCTGTGTTCTGTCTGCTCTACACACTGACAGTGTCTGCACTCGGCCTGTGTTCTGTCTGCTCTACACACTGACAGTGTCTGCACTCAGCCTGTGTTCTGTCTGCTGTACACACTGACAGTGTCTGCACTCGACCTGTGTTCTGTCTGCTGTACACACTGACAGTGTCTGCACTCGGCCTGTGTTCTGTCTGCTGTACACACTGACAGTGTCTGCACTTGGCCTGTGTTCTGTCTGCTGTGCACTGACAGTGTCTGCACTTGGCCTGTGTTCTGTCCCCTGTAGACTGACACTGTCTGTACTCGGCCTGTGTTCTGTCTACTGTACACACTGACAGTGTCTGCACTCGGCCTGTGTTCTGTCTACTGTACACACTGACAGTGTCTGCACTCGGCCTGTGTTCTGTCTGCTGTACACACTGACAGTGTCTGCACTCGGCCTGTGTTCTGTCTGCTGTACACACTGACAGTGTCTGCACTCGGCCTGTGTTCTGTCTGCTGTACACACTGACAGTGTCTGCACTCGGCCTGTGTTCTGTCTGCTGTACACACTGACAGTGTCTGCACTCGGCCTGTGTTCTGTCTGCTGTACACACTGACAGTGTCTGCACTTGGCCTGTGTTCTGTCCGCTGTAGACTGTGACACTGTATGCACTCGGCCTGTGTTCTGTCTGCTGTACACTGACACTGTCTGCGCTCGGCCTGTGTTCTGTCCGCTGTAGCCTGACAGTGCTTCACACTGTCACAGGCATGAGAGGTATAAACAGCAACAGTTCAGGCACACGCTATTCATCATCATTCAAAAGGAAATAAGGCAACTTCTCCTCCCAGAACGTCATATGTTGAAATGCCCTGACAACACTAACAAGAAATAAACCAGCAAAACTACTCTTGCATTCAGCTGTACTTATCTGCAAAAATCTGTGTGGGTATTGTATGTATGATTGTGTGCATGTGTACAAGGCAGTACTATTTTATTGTTCCCATAAGGGAGCTTATTTGGCAGCATTGAAAACATGACAAACATAAAACAACAGTTAAAATCCAGTAGGAGCGTCAGAGTTAATTCTCTAAAATCACTCAGACATCAAATAACTTGTGTGGGCATGCCCTCATGCGCTCACACAAACACACACTCACACACACGCGTACAACCACACACATGTTCGCATTAATTATCTTGTCGGATTTAGTCCAAAGAATGAAGTGGATTATTTGTACTCTTCTCAACACCCCAACCTCCTCCCGGTTTCTCTCTCTCTCTCTCTCTCTCTCTCTCTCTCTCTCTCTCTCTCTCTCTCTCTCTCTCTCTCTCTCTCTCTCTCTCTCTCTTACTACATGGAGTGCAAATTGAACAACTGGCAGAACACTTGACTTTTATGAATTATTGTTGACCACCAACTTTGGTGGGACACATAATTATACTGACACAATGTGCATAACAATTTCCAAGGGTACCTTTCTTTGGCCTAAAGTACATGGACACCGAACTCTTTTCCAATGGCCACATTAAACCCCATGTTGACTACACATCAGTAATGTTGGGCGGCTGTTGTGACAATGTCAAAGCGATTCAGTTCTGTAAGCAGAGCTGGCACGCTGATGCTCCGAAATAAAAATGTGACTATACTGATCAGAAACTAACCAAGGTGGGAATAATGAGTCTACACCTGCGGCTGGGCCACAACCAGGGTGTGTTTAGGTACAGGGCATTTATCAACAATGCGCCAGTGCAGCCGACGTGTCTAGCTTGTACACAGCTCCGCACTTTAGCTCCAGAAACAACTACCTCCAGTTACCTGGGCCCAGAACAGATGTGTTCAAAATGAGCAGTCTTTTCTGGTGCCCCGTGTTGGAGTAGTCTGCCACTTCAAGCCAGAACCTGCGTGAGCACATTGAAGGAGCTATCCTTCACAGGCTAAACCTTTCCTGTGCTCGGAACAGGTTAAACATGATCCGCAGTAAACGTGCGGTGATTGAACGTGCCGTCTATTATATATATATTTTATAAGGAGACTTGGGGGACACCATAATTAAGTCTTCTTTCACGAGCTCATTAGCACGGTGTGTGCTCTTTTCCCTCCTTCATTTTGACGTCACCAAAGTGGCGACACGGACAAAACATCTGTTTTCGGCACAGGTCAACAGGTCACGAAAGAAATTCATGTGGATTGAAATAAAAAAATTACCGATTGTTTTTATCTCTGTGTAGTGAACGTTTGATGACGTATTGCAGCGTTCTAGAAGGGGAAAAAAAAAGTAAGTCCACGAGAAAAGGTGTGGTCTACTGGGATTTACCCCAGTCTGTTTTTAACTCATAATGACTGGTCATGTTTTGAATCAGCACACAAGGGAGTTAATAAGGCACTCAAAAGACGTCACGTAAACACAACAACAAGACCCTGAGTGGCCTACAATAACTCTCATCTGGCGTGAGTGTAAATACAAGGTACATCAACTCCGTCAGAGGAAGTATCTGCTGGAGTTAATGTATCTTGTATTTGCTCGCAAGCCAGATGAGAGTTACTCTACTCGGTCTTGTTGTGTTTGTGTGACGTCTCCCGAGCGCTAATTAACATTATTTCGTGCATCAGTGACGTCAATAATCGTCATCATGGATTTTGACGCCTTTGGAGACACTCATTCTCAAAATGGTTCGGGGATGGTAGCCACTATGAAGGCGGGTCGTCGACTTCATTTACTGACTTTTTTTTCACATTTGACAGCAGCACCGGTTGACGAACTAGTTCTACATTGAGAAGATCCGAGTAACTATCAAGATCAAGAAGAAGAACCACTCTTCTTCTGCCTGCTACCCCCGCCTTGTAACTGAAGCCTGCATAGCAAGGATAGAAGCCAATCGTCAAAATGTCCGAAAAGAAAGAGAAGAAGAAAGCCGGCATGCTGAAAAAGCCCGACAATTTCGACGAGCTGGAGAAGGAGTTCGAGACGGTGCTGAACGAGCTGCTGACGGACGAGAGCCTGGAGCGGTTCCGCACGGAGTACGAGAAGCTGCACGAGGCGCTGGTGGACTCGCACGAGAGCGAGCGTCGCCTGATGAACAAGGTCCGCGACCTGAACAACGAGATCGCCGCCAACGCCGAGAAAGTGGCCACCGCTCTACAGCTGTCCAAGGAGGACGAGGCCACCATCACCAACCTCAAACAGGAGTCGGAGAAAGCGTGGAAGATGGTGGAGTACTTACAGGTAGGCCGCAACACGATGTCACGTGTTTGACTATCCTAGAGAGAGAGACTTTGTTGCTTAACGTCCATGGAGGCGAGTAGGTCTATTAGGGACGGGAGAAACAGTAGCCTACACATGGACCTATATAGGTCCATGACCCTACGCTTGCGTGAAGATGTAGGCATATTGTGTAAGCTACTAAAAGTAGATCTCGTTCAAAGAACTGTGAATAATGAGGTGAAAAGTATCGTTTTGGATGGAAGCTTGCTTTTAAATAGACACCCGACAATGATGTGTTTGGCAAGAAACTCGGTATGTGCAGATGCGTTCACCGGGAAACAACCGAGATCTAATTCACTAGAGTTTACGGGGAAAAGTGGCCTCCATTACTTTCACATCAGTCGGAAATGCTGGACAGTCACGAACACATACACACACACACACACACACACACACACACACACACACACACACACACACACACACACACACACACACACACACACACACACACACACACACACACACACACACAACAACAACAACAACAACAACAACAACAACAACAACAACAAACAAACAACAACAACAAACAGGGAACGCACGGAGGTAAGACTGCCATGGTTTGTGCAGGAGAAGGAAGTGTGGTCAAGGGAGACAATCACCTCCCTGCGTCATGAGATCGACAATCTCAACGAGCTGGTGGAAAAGGGTGCAGATCTGGCCATGCAGCTCCAGATGCAGGAGCCAGGCGGGTAGGTCACTCCGTAAACTACAGCTCCAGTTCCACGACCCAGGCGGGTAGGTCACTCCGTAAACTACAGCTCCAGTTCCACGACCCAGGCGGGTAGGTCACTCCGTAAACTACAGCTCCAGTTCCACGACCCAGGCGGGTAGGTCACTCCGTAAACTACAGCTCCAGTTCCACGACCCAGGCGGGTAGGTCACTCCGTAAACTACAGCTCCAGTTCCACGGCCCAGGCGGGTAGGTCACTCCGTAAACTACAGCTCCAGTTGCAGGAGCCAGGCGGGTAGGTCACTCCGTAAACTACAGCTCTAGTTCCACGACCCAGGCGGGTAGGTCACTCCGTAAACTACAGCTCTAGTTCCACGACCCAGGCGGGGAGGTCACTCTGCAATACACTGCTAGAGAACCGGGTCCAAGGAACAAACGGGTAGGTCATGCCACAACGCTGTCAGAGAAGAGGACCAAGAAAGTGACACCTACACACTCACACCCACTCAACCACACCCACGCGCGCGCATACACGGTCAAACACACACACACATCCACACACACACATGCACGCACGCACACACACACACACACAAGTCAGATTTTTAATTTTGTCAGTGAAAACTTTAATATATTTCGGTAATCATCCGAACTGGGATTTTCCCCGGTAGAAATCGAAACTGCGATCTGTACTGACATGATTTAAGATCCTACCGGTAGAGATCGCAGTTTTGATTTCTCCGGGAGCAAATCCTAATTTTAATTTCTACTGGTAGAATTTTAAATCCTACCGGGTTTTGATTTGTACCCTGATTTTCTGGTCGAAACATGTTGGAATATATCCTACTTCTGTCAGGTTAAATTAAGTCTGAATTTTTGACTTTGGTATCTTATTTATTTTGTTATTAATCAAGAGAGCTTCACTGCAGACGTGTTTGTTGACTGTGTTCAGGAAAACCTGGATTTGTCGGCGGACCTCCACTCAAAGGAGGACAAGCTGGGCAAGATCTCTGACAACGTCAAGAAACTCAACAAACTCAGGGACACCTTGACTCGTAAGGTGGGAAATGCACATACTATGTCATGGACACTGAGTATGAGCGAGGGAATGAACAAATGAATGAATGAATGAACGATTAGAAACACTAGCGGTTTGGCTTAAGACAAATAGACGGGGGGTGGGGGGTGGGGGTATGTTTTATACGTTTTATTTTGTTCTCTCTTTTCCCCACCCGTTCTATTTTTGGCCATTGCAATATATCCTTTACGTAGTGTTGTGTTGTGCTTCACTGTCCTGCTCTTCCCTGTGCTGTGCTGTGCTGTGCTGTGCTGTGCTGTGCCACACTACCCTATGTGCTGTGTTGCACACGCATGTATGACGTAGCTTACTGTGTCGTGCTGTGCTATGACGTAGCGCAGTGTGAAGTGCCGTGCTATGACGTAGCGCAATGTGAAGTGCTGTGCTGTGACGTAGCGCAGTGTGAAGTGCTGTGCTACTGTGTCGTGCTGTGCTATGACGTAGCTTACTGTGTCGTGCTGTGCTATGACGTAGCTCAGTGTGAAGTGCTATGACGTGGCGCAGTGTGAAGTGCTGTGCTATGACGTAGCGCAGTGTGAAGTGCTATGACGTAGCTCAGTGTGAAGTGCTATGACGTAGCTCAGTGTGAAGTGCTGTGCTATGACGTAGCGCAGTGTTAAGTGCTATGACGTAGCGCAGTGTGAAGTGCTGTGCTATGACGTGGCGCAGTGTGAAGTGCCGTGCTATGACGTAGCGCATTGTGAAGTGCTGTGCTGTGACGTAGCACAGTGTCAAATGCCGTGCTGCAGGTGAAGACGCTGACGGAGCAGCGGACGGCTCTACGCAAGGAGAGGGAGCTGCTGACGGGCCAGCTGGTGCAGGCGGAGAAGACCATCGAGAGCAACAACCGAGCCAAGGAGGCCGACCTCAAGCAGATCAACAACCTCATGAGAGAGCGGGACGTCTTCAACAAGAACCTCATCAAGCAGGTCAGTCATCAGCCTGATGAGAGAAGTGGAGGCCTTCAACAAGAGCCTTAACAAACAGACCAACCCGCTTATCAACCAAGTTAGTCATCAACCTCATGAGGGACAAGATGTCTTCAACCAGAAGGTCATCAACAGGTTAGCCCGCCCGTTAACAGGTAAATCAGCAGCACGTGGAGAGAAGCAGGTCAGTTATAAACCTCACTGGTGTAATAAAGTGGTCTTCCGTTGCTAACAGCCAAGGTAGGGATGTGGCAAACTGGGCTGGTTAGGGGTGAGGCTGTAACCAAGTGATTGGCAGATTGGGCTGGTTAGGGGTGAGGCTGTAACCAAGTGATGTGGCAGACTGGGCTGGTTAGGGGTGAGGCTGTAACCAAGTGATGGGGCAGACTGGGTTGGTTAGGTGTGAGGCTGTAACCAAGTGATTGGCAGACTGGGTTGGTTAGGTGTGAGGCTGTAACCAAGTGATGTGGCAGACTGGGCTGGTTAGGGGTGAGGCTGTAACCAAGTGATGGGGCAGACTGGGTTGGTTAGGTGTGAGGCTGTAACCAAGTGATTGGCAGACTGGGTTGGTTAGGTGTGAGGCTGTAACCAAGTGATGTGGCAGACTGGGCTGGTTAGGGGTGAGGCTGTAACCAAGTGATGGGGCAGACTGGGTTGGTTAGGTGTGAGGCTGTAACCAAGTGATTGGCAGACTGGGTTGGTTAGGTGTGAGGCTGTAACCAAGTGATGTGGCAGACTGGGCTGGTTAGGGGTGATGCTGTAACCAAGTGATGGGGCAGACTGGGCTGGTTAGGTGTGAGGCTGTAACCAAGTGATTGGCAGATTGGGTTGGTTAGGGGTGAGGCTGTATAACCAAATGATGTAGCAGACTGGGGTGAGGCTGTAACCAAGTGATGTAGCAGACTGGGTTGGTTAGGGATGAGGCTGTAACCAAGTGATGTGGCAGACTGGGTTGGTTAGGGAGGAGGCTGTAACCAAGTGAGGTGGCAGACTGGGCTGGTGCCACATCACTTGGTTATACAAATGACTGGCAGACTGGGTTGGTTAGGGGTGAGGCTGTAACCAAATTACTGGCAGACTGGGCTGGTTAGGGGTGAGTCTGCGTTAACCAAGTGACTGGCAGACTGGGCTGGTTAGGGGTGAGGCTGTAACCAAGTGATTGGCAGACTGGGCTGGTTAGGGGTGAGGCTGTAACCAAGTGATTGGCAGACTGGGCTGGTTAGAAGTGAGGCTGTATAGCCAAATGATGTGGCAGACTGGGTTGGTTAGAGGTGAGGCTGTATTAACCAAGTGACTGGCAGACTAGGTTGGTTAGGGGTGAGGCTGTAACGAAGTGATGCGGATGCTGCGCGGTGTGCAGGTGCACGCGACGGAGAAGCAGGCGAACCTGGTGAGTCTGCACGAACAGACGAACCGCAACATGGGGCAGGAGATCATGGGCTTCCGCCGCGAGGCCGAAAAGCAGCGCCGCATCATCGTGCAGCTGGAGAGGGAGCGAGACCGCATCATCAACGAGAACGGCAACCTCACCCTCAAAGTCCTCAAGGTTCGTCACACCCTGGTCTCTGGGGCCTTTGGACTGCACCACAGACACACAGGCAGACTGGGGCCTTTGGACTGCACCACAGACAGACAGACTGGGGCCTTTGGACTGCACCACAGACAGACTGGGGCCTTTGGACTGCACCACAGATAGACAGACAGACTGGGGCCTTTGGACTGCACCACAGACACACAGGCAGACTGGGGCCTTTGGACTGCACCACAGACACACAGGCAGACTGGGGCCTTTGGACTGCACCACAGACAGACTGGGGCCTTTGGACTGCACCACAGATAGACAGACAGACTGGGGCCTTTGGACTGCACCACAGACACACAGGCAGACTGGGGCCTTTGGACTGCACCACAGACAGACTGGGGCCTTTGGACTGCACCACAGACACACAGGCAGACTGGGGCCTTTGGACTGCACTACAGACAGACTGGGGCCTTTGGACTGCACCACAGATAGACTGGGGCCTTTAGACTGCACCACAGACAGACTGGGGTCTTTGGACTGCGCCACAGACAGACTGGGGTCTTTGGACTGCACGAAAGACAGACAGACAGACAGACTGGTGTCTTTGGACTGCACGACAGACAGACTGGGGCCTTTGGACTGCACGACAGACAGACAGACATACTGGTGTCTTTGGACTGCACTACAGACAGACAGACAGACATACTGGTGTCTTTGGACTGCACTACAGACAGACTGGGGCCTTTGGACTGCACGACAGACAGACAGACTGGGGTCTTTGGACTGCACGACAGACAGACAGACTGGGGTCTTTGGACTGCACGACAGACAGACAGACTGGGGTCTTTGGACTGCACGACAGACAGACTGGGGTCTTTGGACTGCACGACAGACAGACAGACTGGGGTCTTTGGACTGCACGACAGACAGACAGACTGGGGTCTTTGGACTGCACGACAGACAGACAGACTGGGGTCTTTGGACTGCACGACAGACAGACAGACTGGGGTCTTTGGACTGCACGACAGACAGACAGACTGGGGTCTTTGGACTGCACGACAGACAGACAGACTGGGGTCTTTGGACTGCACGACAGACAGACTGGGGTCTTTGGACTGCACGACAGACAGACAGACATACTGGGGTCTTTGGACTGCACTACAGACAGACTGGGGTCTTTGGACTGCCCGACAAACAGACAGTCAGACTGGTGTCTTTGGACTGCACTACAGACAGACAGTCAGACAGACAGACGGGAGGGGGGGGGGGGAGCGTTTAAGAGACAGAGAGTGAAGTCAAGGAAAATGTAAGATTTACTCTACAAAACCGACGAGTGGTAGTAACATCGCATGTGTTGTGTGTGTGTGTGTGTGTGTGTGTGTGTGTGTGTGTGTGTGTGTGTGTGTGTGTGTGTGTGTGTGTGTGTGTGTGTGTGTGCAGGGGATGGAGGAGTGCCAGGTACGAGACCTGCAGATCCTTGACTACCAGAAGCACGTGGAGGAGCTGGAAAGTCGCCTGAAGATCCAACAGAACCTGTACGAGGCCGTGCATCAAGACCGGAACATGTACAGGTGAGTCAGGCGTCGCCATCTACCGTGTTGGGTCGCACTGACACACCTGTACCAACAGACATTGCCACCAAAGACAAGATCTCGTAAGGTCATTAATCCACACCTGCACCAACACACATGGCTGTAAATAAAAGATGGGATCTTGTACAGGTAATTATTCAACACTTGCGCTAACGGCCATAGCCGTAAAAAAGACAGGGACATGACCTCGCGACAGGTATTCAGCCACATCAGACAGGAGCGTGATGATGATGATGGAGGACTGCTCGCAGAGGTCTTTGGCAGGTTGAGGCTCTCTCTCTCTCTCTCTCTCTCTCTCTCTCTCTCTCTCTCTCTCTCTCTCTCTCTCTCTCTCTCTCTCTCTCTCTCACACACACACACACACACACACACACACACACACACACACACACACACACACACACACACACACACACACACACACACACACACACACACACACACACACACACACACACACACACACACACACACATACATACATACATTCATACACACACATACACACACACAAATACGCACGTGTACATGCAGACGCACGCACGAACACACAGGCAGGCGCGCACACATAGTGCAAGGCAGCCTTGTGTGTGGCAGCCGGCAGCTGATCGAGACCCAGGATGAGATGAGCGAGATGAAGAACAAGGTGCGCGTGCTGGAGCACCAGTCGCAGCAGCTGAAGGAGGAGGTGGCGGCCAGGGAGGCCGCCGTGGTCAAGGAGCACCTGGAGGTCATCCGTCTGGAGAAGGAGCGGGACTCGCTCCTCGCCGAGATCCAGATGCTCAAGAGGCAGCTCCGGGAATACGAACAGGTGAGGCGGAGGGCAAGGCGGTGTACCAAACGTGGGTGGGGGGAGTGTACCACTGGGGGTGGGAGGGGGTGTCAGCGTAGCACAGGGAGTGTCAGTATAGCACAGGGGGTGTCAGTATAGCACAGGGGGTGTCAGTACTGATCATCACTGTATTGCTAAGATCAAATCTGTATATATCGCTTAGATCACCACTGTATTAGTGACATCATAACTGTATCTCCCAAAGCATCACTGTATACTTAGATCAGCACTGTTTTGCCCGGACAATTGCTGTTTTGCCCAGATCATAACTGTATTGCCTAGATCACCACTGTATTGCCCAGCTCACCATTGTACTACCCAGATCATTGGTGTGTTGCCCAGATCACCACTGTATTGCCTAGATCACCACTGTATTGCCCGGATCACCACTATACTGCCAGATCACCACTGCATTGCCCGGATCACCATATACTGCCCGGCTCATCTCTCTCTTGCTGAGATCATCACTATTACCGAGGTGGTATTTCTCGGCTGACGATTGTATTGCTCCGTCCATCGTTGTGTCCAGGTCATCGTGGACCTGCGGTCGGAGGAGAAGAACCTGCAGAGGGTGATCTCCATCTCCGACGAGATGATCAAGCGTCAGAAGCGCGAGCTGGACACGCTGATCAGTGAGCGGGACATCCTGGGCTCGCAGCTCGTCAGGCGCAACGACGAGCTCTCGCTGCTCTACCAGAAGGTCAAGCTGCTGCAAATCCTTATCGCCAACGGCAACAGGGCTTACGACACGCGGATCGAGGTCAGTCCTAGCCACGGACGTGCATACACACACACACACACACACACACACACACACACACACACACACACACACACACACACACACACAGGTCAGTCCTAGCCACGGACGTGCATATATACACACACAGGTCGGTCCTAGCCAGGGACGTGCATATATACACACAGGTAGCTCCTAGCCACGGACGTACATATATACACACACAGGTCGGTCCTAGCCAGGGACGTGCATATATACACACAGGTCAGTCCTAGCCACGGACGTACATATATACACACAGGTCGGTCCTAGCCAGGGACGTGCATATATACACACAGGTCAGTCCTAGCCACGGACGTACATATATACACACAAGTCGGTCCTGTTGAAGTGTTGCTTAATGTCCTCAGATGTCAGTTGACATATTAGGGACAAGTTGTAACCAATGCCGAAGCACGGTTCAATAAATCTTTACGTCCACGGAAACCATAAGGCTCATTCGGACGGACAGCCCAAGACGTCCACTTCGACTCTCACACAGCTCCTGAACTATGAAGTCGGTCCTAGCCAGGGACGTGCATATATACACACAGGTCAGTCCTAGCCACGAACGTGCATATATGCACACAGGTCAGTCCTATCCACGGGCGTGCATATATATATATATACAGGTCGGTCCTAGCCACGGACGTGCATACACACACACACACACACACACACACACACACACACACACACACACACACACACACACACACACAGGTCAGTCCTAGCAATGGACGTGCATATATACACACATGTCGGTCCTAGTCATGGACGTGCATATATTCACACGGGTCGGTCCTAGCCATGGACGTACATATATACACACAGGTCAGTCCTATGGATACGCGATATACACACAGGTCAGAGTCCTAGCCATGGACGTACATATATACACACAGGTCAGTCCTATGGACATACATGATATACACCCAGGTCAGTCCTAGCCATGGACGTACATATATACACCCAGGTCAGTCCTAGTCTTGGACGTGCATATATACCTGGATGTCAGATGCATACTTCATGATGTACACTTTATGATCGAGCCACCCGTCTGTGGCAAACAGGTTAGTGCCCTTGTTGAGGAGCTCTCTCCATCAGCATTTGCAGTAATCGCACCGTTGTTTCTCCGTGACTAGCGCAGACATATATTACCAGGTCCCCTTGTGATACTGTTGTTTCTGTATGACTGACGTCACCAGGACATCCCGCGTAAGGTTATGTAACAGAGTGCAAGCTGTTTTGGCATGACTGACGTCACCAGGACATCCCGCGTAAGGTTGTGTTACAGAGTGCACGCTGTTTTCGTATGACTGACGTCACCAGGACATCCCGCGTAAGGTTGTGTAACAGAGTGCACGCTGTTTTCGTATGACTGACGTCACCAGGACATCCCGCGTAAGGTTGTGTAACAGAGTGCACGCTGTTTTCGTATGACTGACGTCACCAGGACATCCCGCGTAAGGTTATGTAACAGAGTGCAAGCTGTTTTCGTATGACTGACGTCACCAGGACATCCCGTGTAAGGTTGTGTTACAGAGTGCACGCTGTTTTCGTATGACTGACGTCACCAGGACATCCCGCGTAAGGTTGTGTTACAGAGTGCACGCTGTTTTGGTATGACTGACGTCACCAGGACATCCCGCGTAAGGTTGTGTTACAGAGTGCACGCTGTTTTGGTATGACTGACGTCACCAGAACATCCCGCGTAAGGTTGTGTTACAGAGTGCACGCTGTTTTGGTATGACTGACGTCACCAGGACATAAGTCAGACGGGTAGTTGCTACCATAGGTTTGAAAGGCTCAAGGCTGCAGACCCAACTTTTCCTCCTTCCTACCAGTTTGTTTGGCGCTGCACAGCCAAACACACAAAAGGTTCAAAAGAACGCTTATTTATTAGGACACAAACACACAATCTACACATTTTGGGGGTAATCCCCTTTGTTAACCTACAAAGCGAAGAATTGTTCAACAGCTTCAAGTAATGTACTAAACGAAATTGTTAAATTAACTTAAGTAAAGAGAAATATAAGTAGCATGTAGCTTTGCAACAAAAAGTTATTAAACTGTCACATCTTGTGGCCTAGAACAGCAACTTGAATATGTTTTATCAGTACTGTTTGAATGTGGGGAATCTGTATGCTTGTGTAACACGCGCTGACATAAAATGTGATACGGTAGTTTCTATGTGATGACGCCCCAAGGACATACTGTCATACGGGTTGTTGTTGTTTTTTGTTGTTTTTCTCTCTTCTTCTTCTTGTCCGAAAGACGCCACTAGGACATACTGTCATACTGGTTTTTTTTGTTTTCTCTCTCTCTCTCTCTTTTTTTCTTTTTTTTTCTCGTTGTTTTTCTGTGCGAATGATGCCACCCGGACAGAGTATGATACGGTTGTTGTCTGTTTTCTGTGACAACACCACCACCCGGACGTAGTTTGATACGGTTGTCTGTTTTCCGTGCGAATGACGCCACCCGGATAAAGTTTAATACGGTTGTTGTCTGTTTTCTGTGCGAATGACGCCACCCGGACAAAGTTTGATACGTTGTTGTCTGTTTTTCACGCGAATGACGCCACCAGGACATAGTTTAATATGTTGTTGTCTGTTTTCCGTGCGAATGACGCCACTAGGGCATAGTGTGATACGGTTGTTGTCTGTTTCCGTGTGAATAACGCCACCAGGACATAGTGTGATACGGTTGTTGTCTGTTTCCGTGCGAATGACGCTACCAGGACATAGTGTGATGCGGTTGTTGTCTGTTTCCGTGCGAATGACGCTACCAGGACATACGTCTGCTGCGGCTGGAAGTGCGCCGTCAGCGGCACCAGAACCGCTGCCTGCAGAAGACCTGCTCCATGGTGGCGAGCATGAACCAGGAGCTCTACTCCGTCCATCGCCAGGTCCTGCAGGAGCGCGCGCGCTGTGCCGCCCTGGAGAACGAGTTGTCTCACCCTCGTCAGATCCACCGCTGGAGGGGGCTGGAGATCACCGACCCTTCCAAGTTTGAGCTACTGGAGAAAATACAGGTGTGTGTGTGTGTGTGTGTGTGTGTGTGTGTGTGTGTGTGTGTGTGTGTGTGTGTGTGTGTGTGTGTGTGTGTGTGTGTGTGTGTGTGTGTGTGTGCGTGCGTGCGTGTGCGTGTGGTGTGTGTGTGTGTGTGTGTGTGTGTGTGTGTGTGTGTGTGTGTGCGTGTGTGTGTGGTTGAATGTGCACATGCGTGCCTGAGTGCCTGCCTCTCCGCTGTACATCTGGCCATCTTGAATTCCGCGCTGTTCCAATGGTAAAACAGTTGTAGATACGGCACATTGTCCATGCAGTCTTCCTTTTGAATAGACGTGGTAGGCATGTGTCTTGGTGATGGACGTGGTAGGAATGTGTCTTGGTGATGGACGTGGTAGGCATGTGTCTTGGTGATGGACGTGGTAGGAATGTGTCTTGGTGATGGACGTGGTAGGAATGTGTCTTGGTGATGGACGTGGTAGGAATGTGTCTTGGTGATGGACGTGGTAGGAATGTGTCTTGGTGATGGACGTGGTAGGCATGTGTCTTGGTGATGGACGTGGTAGAAATGTGTCTTGGTGATGGACGTGCTGTGGTAGGTGTGAGTTGTTGGTGGAGGTGGTAAATGTGAGTTTTATTGGAGGTGGTTTGATTTGTTGTTAGAGATGGTAGGTGTGAGTAGATGTGGTGGGTGTGAGTTGTTGGTGGAGGTGGTAAATGTGAGTTTTATTGGAGGTGGTTTGATTTGTTGTTAGAGATGGTAGGTGTGAGTAGATGTGGTGGGTGTGAGTTGTTGGTGGAGGTGGTAAATGTGAGTTTTATTGGAGGTGGTTTGATTTGTTGTTAGAGATGGTAGGTGTGAGTAGATGTGGTGGGTGTGAGTTGTTGGTGGAGGTGGTAAATGTGAGTTGTTGGTGTAGGTAGTAAGTGCGCGTTGGTGTATTTGGTAGGAGTGAGTTGCTGGTGACATTTGTGTGAGTTGGTGTAGGTAATAGGAGTGAGTTGCTGGTGACAGTTGTATGAGTTGGTGTAGGTCATAGGAGTGAGTTGCTGGTGACAGTTGTGTGAGCTGGTGTAGGTAATAGGAGTGAGTTGCTGGTGACTGTGGTAATTGTTAGATGGTGTAGGTGGTAGGAGTGAGTTTCTGGGGAAGATGGCAAGTAAGTGTGAAATTTTGCATTTTATATGAGTGAGTTGCCGACGAAGCTGGTGATTGTGAGTTTGTGTAGGTGTAGGAGTTAGTTGCTGGTGAAGGCGGTAAGTGTGAGTTGGTCTTTTTGGTAGGAATGAGTTGCTGGTGAAGGCGGTAAGTGTGAGTTGGTGTAGGTGGTAGGAGTGCATTGTGGTAAGTGTGAGTTGGTGTAGGTGGTAGGAGTGCATTGTGGTAAGTGTGAGTTGGTGTAGGTGGTAGGAGTGCATTGTGGTAAGTGTGAGTTGGTGTAGGTGGTAGGAGTGCATTGTGGTAAGTGTGAGTTGGTGTAGATGGTAGGAGTGCATTGTGGTAAGTGTGAGTTGGGGTAGATGGTAGGAGTGCATTGTGGTAAGTGTGAGTTGGGGTAGATGGTAGGAGTGCATTGTGGTAAGTGTGAGTTGGTGCAGGTGGTAGAAGTGCATTGTGGTAAGTGTGAGTTGGTGTAGGTGGAGTGCATTGTGGTAAGTGTGAGTTGGTGTAGGTGGTAGGAGTGCATTGCTGGTGACGGTGGTAAGTGTGAGTTGGTGTAGGTGGTAGGAGTGCATTGCTGGTGACGGTGGTAAGTGTGAGTTGGTGTAGGTGGTAGGAGTGCATTGCTGGTGACGGTGGTAAGTGTGAGATGTGGCGGCGTGCAGGCGCTGCAGAAACGACTGATTAGCCGCACGGAGGAGGTGGTGGAGGTGGAGCGCATTCTGCAGGAGAAGGACCGACTTTACCTGGAGTTGCGGGTCGTGCTGGAGCGACAGCCGGGCCCCGAGGTTGCGCAGCAGATCAGCTCCTACCAGAGGGTGGGTACACACTTACCACAGGGGGGGGGGGGGGGGGGTTACACTTACCACAGGGGGGGTACACTTACCACAGGGGGGTACACTTACCACAGGGGGAGGGGGGTTACACTTACCACAGGGGGGTACACATTTACCACGAGGGGAGGGGGTGGTGCACAGGGGGGGTACACTTACCACAGGGGGGGTACACTTACCACAGGGGGAGGGTACACTTACCACAGGGGGGTACACTTACCACAGGGGGGGTACACTTACCACAGGGGGTGTACACTCACCACAGGGGGGTACACACTTACCACGAGGGGAGGGGTTGGTGTACCCTTACCACAGGGGGGGGTACACTTACCACAGGGGGGTACAATTACCACAAGGGGGTACACTTACCACAGGGGGGGTACACTTACCACAGGGGGGGGTACACTTACCACAGGGGGGTACACACTTACTAGAGTGGTGTCACTGTGGTGGCGTATTGTGGTGTCACTGTGGTGGTGTATTGTGGTGTCTCTGTGGTGGTGTATTGTAGTGTCACTGTGATGGTGTACTGTGGTGTCACTGGTGGTGTAATGTGGTGGTATACTGTGTGCCGTGCCGTGCAGGTGCTGAGGGCCAAGAACCGGCAGCTGAAGTCGCTGGTGGCGGAGGTCAACATGCTAGAGGTGGAGAGTCGCGACGGCGAGCACACGGAGCAGCGCCTGCAGATGGAGCTGCTGGAGTACAAGAAGAAGTACTACCTGGAGAAGAAGCGGCGTCTGCACGTGCAGGAGGTCAAGACCATGCGCGTCCGACCGCCCGTCCTCATTGAGGGCAAGGACCAGTTCACGGGAGGCGGCTTCAAGATCACCCAACGCTGACGCGGGCTGGAGCTGCCTGCACATCGACTGTGACCCCAGGCAGAGAGGCTGGGGGTCAGGGTGAAGGGCAGAGAGGCTGGGGGTCAGGGTGAAGGGCAGAGAGGCTGGGGGTCAGGGGTTAGGCTGTTGAGACTGCGCTCTCGTTTGAACGCTGTGACTACTCAAGGCAATCAGAACATGTGGAACTGATCATGGCTACCTGCCATTGTGTGTACACAGGCCGCATTCTCCTAGCTCTTCTAATCACAGTGATCAAAAACTCACCGCTTTAACGATACTTGTGACGCACGCTGCCAAGACGGTGTTTTGTGAAAATAAATTCCTTTCGTTCTGTTCTTGTCACCGGCATCAGTTTTATCTGACGTGTCTCGATGATGCATTTTAGTTTAGTTCAACTACAAGACGGGATCTACTCGCTCGGAACAGCATTGTGCACTCCTTCCTGTCTCTCACAAGTTCAGGAGAGTAAAATGTAATGCTCAGTCGACTCTCAGTCAAAACTGAAAACCTCCATTCTTTTTCTCACTCTCTCGTGACACTGAATGTGGGTCAAAACTTAAAATTCTCTCGTGACACTGAAAGTGGGTCAAGGTTATCTGAAATTGGGTCAAGGTTATCAAACCTGGTATGAAAGTTGTAAAACTGGGTGGCGGTTCTGGAGTTGTGTGAGAGTCGAGGTGGCCGTCCTGAGCTGTCCGTCCTAACGACCCTTCTGGTTTCCGTGGACGTAAAGCTATATTGAACCATGCTTCGGCATTGGTCTCAGCTTGTCCCTAATATGTCAACTGACATGTGAGCCCATCAAGCAAAACTACCTATCTACCTGGCGGTTATTGGGTCACGCGGAGTTTGATGGAGTTGTCTGACTGTCCAGAACAGGCCATCGTAAAGGTTTTCGTCACTGTTGGCTGCACAGTGCAAACACTGTTTCTCAAATTCTCTCCAATGTGTCATAATAAAAGTAGATAGTTCCTATAAAGCGCCATTTTCTAACACGAGTTAAACTCATTGCACTTGTAAACAACTCGACAAATACCATATTGACATACATTTCAACCGACAGAGCTCTAAGTATGCTACCATAATAACCTAGCTAGCCAGGACTATTTATGTACATACAAAATGAAAACGTCACGCACTCACTGCAGTTCTATCAGCAGAACAAGCCTATGAACAAAAATAACGTGTTAGGTACCTGGCGTGTGCGTGCGTGCGTGCATGCGTGCGCGTGTGTGTTTGCGCACGCGATGGGGTGTAAAGAGAGGCAGAGACATGACAGGGAAGGCGACAATTTCAAATTTCTACAGCTTCTTTATTGATCAGTATTATTTTTATTCCCGGTGCAAAAATAAAATAATTTTCCACTACTTTTTTTGTACACAGTGCAAAATGTAACACATGTACGGACGGATTTCATAACAAATACGAAAGATAACTTTACAAAAGTGCAAACACTGGTGTATCTCCTCACATTAAACTGTGCATCGCACAGGCATAAATTAGACAAACCAACGTCAGCGGGGGAAAAATGAGCATGTGATGTTGATTGATAGAACGCGCAAAAACCAACAAAGAAACAGAAACCACTTCCACATGGACAGAACGTGCTCACAACGCTGGAGAAAGAGGAGAGTAGTAGGTCACAACACAAAGAGAAAGGCCACCTTGAGAAAGAAAGCTGTAGTTATGTACAGTCAGGGCGCAGTGTGCGGCGTGAGGCACAAGTCCACGCTAAGCACACGCCAAGCTCGCCGTTACCAAACCAGTGGCCTACAAGCCACATCAAAACCTGTTTGTCTCCCTTGTACACCGCACCCAAGTAAATACTGCAAATTTTGCTTTTAACGTCTGTATTCACTGTACATCGAATTCAACAAAATAAACAAGACCCCCCCCCTCCCTCTCCCCGCCCCTGCACCGAGTCGCTCGGGCAGAGAGGCTGCTGGTCCACGTCGTGGCAGTCAAAGCAGTCGTCCTTCACCCAGCCAGGCAGTCAAAGCAGTCGTCCTTCACCCAGCCAGGCAGTCAAAGCAGTCGTCCTTCACCCAGCCAGGCAGTCAAAGCAGTCGTCCTTCACCCAGCCAGGCAGTCAAAGCAGTCGTCCTTCACCCAGCCAGGCAGTCAAAGCAGTCGTCCTTCACCCAGCCAGGCAGTCAAAGCAGTCGTCCTTCACCCAGCCAGGCAGTCAAAGCAGTCGTCCTTCACCCAGCCAGGCAGTCAAAGCAGTCGTCCTTCACCCAGCCAGGCAGTCAAAGCAGTCGTCCTTCACCCAGCCAGCCAGTCAAAGCAGTCGTGCTTCACCCAGCCAGGCAGTCAAAGCAGTCGTCCTTTAACCAGCCAGCCAGTCAAAGCAGTCGTCCTTCACCCAGCCTGGCAGTCAAAGCATTCGTCCTTCACCCAGCCAGGCAATCAAAAC
Organism: Alviniconcha strummeri; assembly: GCA_963584105.1. Taxonomy (NCBI): domain Eukaryota; kingdom Metazoa; phylum Mollusca; class Gastropoda; family Provannidae; genus Alviniconcha; species Alviniconcha strummeri. The sequence continues at coordinate 30,770,043 of OY757543.1, forward strand.
AGTCGTCCTTTAACCAGCCAGGCAGTCAAAGCAGTCGTCCTTTAACCAGCCAGGCAGTCAAAGCAGTCGTCAGTCAGCTACACCCCAGCTAAGCAGAGTCAAAACGAACGGTCACCGGTGGGTCCAGAAGATTTCAATATAAATCAACGGCCAGAATCCTTCATCTGAATCTTTAGCGAGATCACTTCTGCCCGCTAACAAACACGTTGGATGGTCAGTCTCTTAGATCCATTAGCTGGACACACAGGGTGGTCAGTCTCTTAGATCGACTAGCTGGACAGACACAGGGTGGTCAGTCTGTCAGATCCACTAGCTGGACAGACACAGGGTGGTCAGTCTGTCAGATCCACTAGCTAGACACACACACGGTGGTCAGTCTGTCAGATCCACTAGCTGGACACGCACACGGTGGTCAGTCTTTCAGATCCACTAGCTGGACACACACACGGTGGTCAGTCTGTCAGATCCACTAGCTGGACACACACACGGTGGTCAGTCAGTCAGATCCACTAGCTGGACACACACACGGTAGTCAGTCTGTCAGATCCACTAGCTGGACACGCACACGGTGGTCAGTCTTTCAGATCCACTAGCTGGACACACACACGGTGGTCAGTCTGTCAGCTCTGCACTGACTATTAAAACCTGTGTGAAGGTGGGAAAGGAACTGTTGCTGCCATAGGAAGAAGTTTAGCTGCATCCCCCCCCCCCCCTCCACAAAAAGACAGTTCCCCTCTGAATAAACATGTCAGTCGAAGATCAAAGCAGACTGCACTGGCAGTCTATGTGTATCTTCGTGACCATGCAGAAATCAAGTCACTAATAGTGATGCATTTAAATAATAAAAATTAAAGGTGGGAAAAACTCCAAAAGCATGACCTGCATGTGATCTCAAAGGGTACAGAAGGAAATGACATGACTATTTACACAGGCCGTAAGACACAGTTTTAAAGGCAACACCCAGGTAATACGTGGAGACGGGGTGAAACACATGACAAATCGCCGTCCGACCAGTACGGGATAATGAATGGTGCTCACTTCACAACAGATCACTGTCTGACAATGACACGGTACAATGAATGGTGCCCACTTCACAACAGGTCACTGTCTGACAATGACACGGTACAATGAATGGTGCCCACTTCACAACAGGTCACTGACAATGACATGGTACAATTGGTGGAGCCCATTTCACAACAGGTCATGACACAGCATAACGAATGGAGCACAGTACACAACAAACCACTACCTGATCATGACACGGTATACAATTAGCACGAGACAGACAGATGACATTTTGACTACATACACCTACAGACTGTGGTGACGACACAAGATAACAGCTAGACCATAGACCATCAGATAATCACGACAAACCTCCATCTGACACCGATAGCCGTTACAACCTCACTCAACACAGCCAAGTGTCCACAAAAACTAGTTTGTGACATCAGGGCCAGGCGAGTCAGTTTGTTTGTGTTCCCAGGCGAGTCAGACAGTGTCACAGAGAGTCAGACTTTTCTACTCCCAGGTCAGTCAGACGTTTTGTATTCCCAGGCGAGTCAGACTGTCACCAAATGAGTCAGACTTTTCGTGTCACAGGGAGAGTCAGACTGTGTCATCGGGAGAGTCTGACAGTTTGCGTCACCAGAAGAGTCAGACTGCTTCACCAGGAGTCAGAATGTTTGTCACCAGGAAAGTCAGACCGTGTCACCAGGACAGACAGACTGCATCACCAGGAGAGTCAGATTGCGTCACCAGGAGAGTGAGACTGTTTGCGTCACCAGGAGAGTCAGACTGTTTGCGTCACCAGGAGAGTCAGACTGTTTGCCTCACCAGGAGAGTCAGACTGTTTGTGTCACCAGGACAGACAGACTGCCTAACTAGGAGAGTCAGACTGTTTGCGTCACCAGGAGAGTCAGACTGTTTGCGTCACCAGGAGAGTCAGACTGTTTGCGTCACCAGGACAGACAGACTGCCTAACTAGGAGAGTCAGACTGTTTGCGTCACCAGGAGAGTCAGACTGTTTGCGTCACCAGGAGAGTCAGACTGTTTGCGTCACCAGGACAGACAGACTGCCTAACTAGGAGAGTCAGACTGTTTGCGTCACCAGGAGAGTCAGACTGTTTGCGTCACCAGGAGAGTCAGACTCTTTGCGTCATCAGGAGAGTCAGACTGTTTGCGTCACCAGGAGAGTCAGACTGTTTGCCTCACCAGGAGAGTCAGACTGTTTGCGTCACCAGGACAGACAGACTGCCTAACTAGGAGAGTCAGACTGTTTGCGTCACCAGGAGAGTCAGACTGTTTGCATCACCAGGAGAGTCAGACTGTTTGCGTCACCAGGACAGACAGACTGCCTAACTAGGAGAGTCAGACTGTTTGCGTCACCAGGAGAGTCAGACTGTTTGCGTCACCAGGAGAGTCAGACTCTTTGCGTCATCAGGAGAGTCAGACTGTTTGCGTCACCAGGAGAGTCAGACTCTGCGTCATCAGGAGAGTCAGACTGTTTGCGTCACCAGGAGAGTCAGACTGTTTGCGTCACCAGGAGAGTCAGACTGTTTGCGTCACCAGGAGAGTCAGACTGTTTGCGTCACCAGGAGAGTCAGACTGTTTGCGTCACCAGGAGAGTCAGACTGTTTGTGTCACCAGGACAGACAGACTGCATCACCAGGAGAGTCAGACTGTTTGCGTCACCAGGAGAGTCAGACTGTTTGCGTCACCAGGAGAGCCCAGTTAAAATCTTAAAATGAAGACAATATTTTTTGCACATCTCTTTATCACAGCTTGACACAAACACATGTGGAACACACATCAGATAATCTTATACCATTTAGCAGGCACAGTTCAAAAGTGAGCCTTTGTTGAAAATAATGACAATAACTGAAGGAATGAGTGAGTAAATAGGACAGGATCTGACCACACTTGACACAGTGTATGCTATGCAGTGCACATGCATAGTACATTATACAGCATCTGGCCACATTTCAGACAATGTACAGTATAATACAGTATACAAAGCTCATACATTGACAGATAATTGGTTTTCAATGCCCAGTCAACAATGACTGTTATATCATATTATAGACATATTCTGTCAGAACATAATATACTCTATGTAAACATGCTAAAACTAGAACAATATCAGTTAAAAACAGGTTAAAAAGTGGGTAATGTGAAACAAAACTCTTTAAATTTCCCCAAAATTTGATCTCCTTTAGATAATCAAAGATGCCACTGAAGAGTACACCCTTCAGATAATCAAAGATGTCACTGGAAAGTACACCCTTCAGCTAATCAAAGATGCCACTGAAAAGTACACCCTTCAGATAATCAAAGATGCCACTGAAAAGTACACCCTTCAGATAATCAAAGATGCCACTGAAAAGTACACCCTTCAGATAATCAAAGATGCCACTGGAAAGTACACCCTTTGGATAATCAAAGCTGTCACTGGAAAGTACACCCTTCAGATAATCAAAGATGCCACTGAAAAGTACAACCTTCAGATAATCAAAGCTGTCACTGGAAAGTACACCCTTCAGATAATCAAAGCTGTCACTGGAAAGTACACCCTTCAGATAATCAAAGATGTCACTGAAAAGTACACCCTTCAGATAATCAAAGATGTCACTGGAAAATACACCCTTCAGATAATCAAAGATGCGACTGGAAAGTGTACCCTTCAGATAATCAAAGATGCCACTGGAAAGTACACCCTTCAGATAATCAAAGATGCCACTGGAAAGTACACCCTTCAGATAATCAAAGATGCCACTGAAAGTACACCCTTCAGATAATCAAAGATGCCACTGGAAAGTACACCCTTCAGATAATCAAAGATGCTACTGAAAGTACACCCTTCAGATAATCAAAGATCCCACTGAAAGTACACCCTTCAGATAATCAAAGATGCCACTGAAAGTACACCCTTCAGATAATCAAAGATGCCACTGAAAAGTACACCCTTCAGATAATCAAAGATGCTACTGAAAGTACACCCTTCAGCTAATCAAAGATGCCACTGGAAAGTACACCCTTCAGATAACCAAAGACGCCACTGAAAGGTACATCCTTGAGCTACATCCTTCTGACTGAGCAGAAAATGCCACTCACTTTAATCAAATCAGAACAAAAAAGCAGAATGTGTTCTATAGTAACTCATCACATGGACTGCATACTGGTAGCTCCTTTCCTTTCAGTAAGAAAGAGCTAGTCATATATAAGTGACTACTGTGTAGTCAACAGATAGATGTGTCTTACGTTCTGTTACTACGAGGACAAGAAATCAAAAGGCATCCTGCACAGCAACTCTGCAGCTGCATTTCCTCTAAAGCCCACATGACCAGGAACCCAGACAAAAATGGTCTTCTATATAACCATACTGGTTGACTGGGCGTAAAATACCAACTTACTTACTCCTACCCATCTCTTGTTAATTCCAAATGTAGTTCCAGAATCTTTGCTAGAATAGGGTAGTCATATTTCACATTAAATATAGCTTGAAGAGATGAGGTGCACACACATAGCACACAGCAAACCTAAAAGTACAGGAGAGCTGATATAGTTGTTTTTTAAATTCTGCTGTTTGACACACACTGTATATGCGTAAACAAAAGTAACAATGGGTGACAGATATTACATGAACACTATCAGTGCTTTGCTGTCTGACAGGCAGTACAGTATAAATGTACAAACAAAAGCAAACCCAGGCTATAGGTACCACCTGAACACTATCAGTGCTTGGCTCTATCACAGGTAATATGTATACAAGTGATGAAAAAGCAACATCAACTGCTTATAGGCACCACTTAAACTCTTATCATCGGCAGCATGCATGTACAAAGAAAAGCAACAACATTAAGCCACATTCACAAAAAAGGATTTGCTGTTTCACAGACAGCATGCACGTCCAAACAAAACAACATTAAGCCCTACGTGAACACTAACAAACAGGGATTTGCTGTTTCACAGACAGCATGCATGTCCAAACAAAACAACATTAAGCCCTACGTGAACACTAACAAAAAGGGATTTGCTGTTTCACAGACAGCATACCTGTGCAAAGAAAAGCAACAGCAGGACATGTGCCATTCAAACACCAATAGAATGCCTTGTGCAAGCACGCGGTGTACATCTAGACATGCTCACAGAATAAAGTAACGTGCCATAATTCTAACTTTAATTGCTCAAAATGTATTCAGGTTACAGAATAAAAATTTTGCTTAGTTACAAACTTGATTTTATTCACAATGTGATACAGAGATTTGCAAACGTCTGCACCTCTTTGCTTAGGCACAGGTGCAGGGCCTACAGTGAGTCTTTGTGTTTTATGAGGTGCCACTAAAACCAGCCTGGTTTTACCCACTACAAAGCTCACATGGAACGCTGATAAGACAATTTAGCTCCATTCCACGGGCACACTTCAACAGTGAGCATTTCTCTGCCTCTTTCCTGAAAGGAAACTAGCATTCATAGATTCAAATCCAAAATAACTTCTAAGTGCTTGGAACTGGTGAAAAGAGCATGATCCAGTGAAGGCAACAAAATCACCACTGAAAGTGTCACTGATTAGTATCCAACATCATTAATACTTTTTACATGGGCTCTTTCCTGCATTTTGCACTCTTTCGCACATTTTAGTTTGATGTCACCAAAGCACCTATGACATCAGGGACAGAACACCATAATTATGTCCTCAGTTTTGCGTAGAGGATGTTAACTCTGGCAGGAACTATTGAGGATGTCTTGCGTTGTTCTAGAAATGTTACAGAACCTGCTGGGTTCCAAGCCATTTTCAGATCCCTAGGATTGGTAACTTGTGGGCTACAATTAGCTGGTAGGAGAGAAAAATAAATGAAAAGAAAAATCAGGACTAAAATAACAAATATTCACACACAAAATCTTTCCTGTTGTTGTTGGAGCCAAAAAGGCTGGTTCGATAAAAAGCTGATCCATTACACCTTACACCACACTACTGCTAAAAACATGACCCAAGACTTCCTTTTATTTTACTTGACATTGCGTACACTCTTACCTTTGTTACATTGAATTGTCCTTTTCGTGGATTTTAAGTGACCCAAAAGGCAAACTGTCATTTTTGTGACCCACAAAGCAAACTGTCATTTTTGTGCATTTATTATGAACAAACAAGTTTTTTGTATTTTGCATTGTAAACTTAGCAATGATTCAACAGAATATGCACCACATTTATACCACATAAAAACGAGAGGTAGCAATGATTTAGCAGAGTGTATACACTACACACCACATCAAAACTAAATGTGGAAATGATTTAATAGCCTGTATACAATATGCAGCACCCTAAAACTAAAGCTGGCAATAATTTAATAAACTGTATAAATTATATGGCAAACTAAAACTAATGCTGACAATAAATTGATGGACTGTGTACAGTATGCAGCACATTAAAGCAAAAGATGGCATTGATTTAAAGGACTGTATACAATATGTGGCACACTGAAACAAAAGATGACACATTTAATAGACTGTATATATTATGGGGTACATTAAAACCAAAGATGACACAGATAAAACAGACTGTATATATTATGTGGCACATTAAAACCAAAGATGACATAGATAAAATGGACTGTACATATTATGTGGCACATTAAAACCAAAGATGACATGGATAAAATGGACTGTACATATTATGTGGCACCAGAGTGGTTTGTGGGCTAAAGTACAGGTGGTACTTTTCAAAGCACAGAGGGGAAAAAAAGCCCCTGGGATGTAATGGCAGCATTTTCACCCAGAATACTAATTTCATCTCATTATCACCCTGTCAGTTGACGCTCTCCGCCAGCAACAGTACAGCGGTAGATGCGTCACTTGACACTGAAAGCTCCCAATCAGTTCAAAGGTCAAGTTAAAGCATAACATGTACACACGCAAAAAAAACTTTATCACAGGAAAGTATAATAAAATGTGTTTGTGCATTTCACTTTCTGTTCTCAAGATAATACCACAATGACAGATCTACACAAAAGCTCAGTTTTGTACACAATTGCACTTCAAAAGCACTATAGAAGAAAAAGCTAATTCTATAGTGACTATAAAAATATGTAAATCATTCACAAATGTATCCAGTGTCAAAATATGCTGAAAGTATTAGAAACGTTCCTAATCTCATCTGAAACAGTCAGGCTTGTCATCAAGGCCTGTTCAAGAAAACCCCAGTGAACCTCTTCTACCCCCCCACCCCCCAACCCCCCATCACACACACACACACACACACACACACACACACACACACACACACACACACACACACACACACACACACACACATGCTCCTGCACAGAACAGTTTGTAAGAAAGCCCCAGTGGAACACTTTAGTGCATCCCCAAAGTGTAAGAAACCCCAGAAGAACTCTTCAATTCCTCCCAATGGAACACTTCAATCTCTCCCACAATGAAGTGCAAAAAACCTCAGTAGAACACCTCAATTTCTCCCACCTTAAAATACAAGAAAACCCCAGTGGAATACAGTTCCTCCCACACTGAAGTGGCAGAAAACCCAGCAGTCTGCCATTTTTGTGTCAGGAGGCATTGGGTTAACGGCACCAGTCTGGGGGATACGCAAACAACCTGCCGAGTGTAGCTACAGTTACTCATTCAGTCATACACACCTAGAGTGCAGTGGATCTGCTCAGGAACCGAGAACAGCACTATGTAGTTGCCATCATGAAGGGCGTAGGGCTCATCTTGAGGAACTGACCAGTGCTCATAGTATGTAAAACAACTGTACAGCCAGAGAAAAAGCTTACGGTGAAGTTTTGAATAAGAACTTCCCATGAAAATACAGCCGGCAGTTTCCCCCTCTGACTCCCTTGTAACCTAGATGAGAGAATTAGGAACACATCACTAAAAGTGGTGTGGAAGAGCAGAGCTTAAAGGCTGGATCAAAGCTTCAGTTGTTTTGCTTACACAGCCCCCCAAAGTCATCGCTGAATGTTTGCCTGACAACGTATGTTATTACAGTAAGCTCCCATGATTTTCAGTGAGTCAAATACTACATCTTCTTGGCACGTAATTATGTGCTGTTAAGTAACAAAACTAAGTGCCAATCCCTTAACTTCACCTGCGTCCACAACTCTTTCTGGTTCCAATCACAGTTCATCACCGCCTTTGAAGAAAATGTTTCAGAAATCTCCACCATCAAAATCCCCACCTCCATCAAAATCACCTCCTCCAAAGTCTCCGCCATAGTCATCACCGCCGTAGTCACCACCACCGTAGTCACCGCCGCCATAGTCACCACCACCATAGTCCTCACCGCCACCACCATAGTCATAGTTGTTTTCCTGGTACGTGTTGTTCTCAATGTGTGTGTTGTCAATGTCGTAATGGTTGTTGATGGAGATGCCGGAACCAAAGCCGCCGTAGCCGTAGCCTCCATAGCCCCAGCCCCAGCCCCAGGGTCTGGCCATGCCATAGCCCAGCGCCCCGCCCAGGAGCATGCCTGCAAACACACCAACACCATTACACACAGAGGCAGAGACGGGCAGGTTGGGGGGGGGGGTATAGATGGGAAGGTGTCGGGAGAGGGCAGTGATAGGGAGGGGTTGGGGGAGGGGGGAAGATGAGGTGATGACGGGTAGAGATGGGGAAGTGGAGGAGGAGGGGGGGTTAGAGATGAGGTGGGGGGGGGGGAGGGGTACAGATGGGGTAGGGGGGAGGGGTAGAAATGGGGAAAGGGGGGAGAGGTAGAGATGGGGAGGGAGGGGTAGAGATGGGGAAGTGTGGGGAGAGGGGTAGAGATGGGGGTGGGGGAGGGGTAGAGATGGGGAAGGGGGGGAGGGGTAGAGATGGGAAGGTGTGGGGAGAGGGGAAGAGAATGGGGGGGGGTGGGATAGAGATGGGGAAGGGGGGAGGGGTAGAGATGGGGAGGTGTGGGGCGAGGGGAAGAGATGGGGGGAGGGGGGGGGAGAATCAATCACTGACCTGTGACAAAGTCTCTCACTGACCTGTGGCAAAGTCTATGAATCAATCACTGACCTGTGGCAAAGTCTACAGCTCAATCACTGACCTGTGGCAAAGTCTCTCACTGACCTGTGGCAAAGTCTATAAATCAGTCACTGACCATGGCAAAGTCTATGAATCAATCACTGACCTGTGGCAAAGTCTATGAATCAATCACTGACCTGTGGCAAAGTCTACAGCTCAATCACTGACCTGTGGCAAAGTCTCTCACTAACCTGTGGCAAAGTGTATAAATCAGTCACTGACCATGGCAAAGTCTATGAATCAATCACTGACCTGTGGCAAAGTCTATGAATTAATCACTGACCTGTTGCAAAGTCTATAAATCAATCACTGACCTGTGACAAAGTCTATAAATCAATCTCTGACCTGTGGCAAAGTCTATAAATCAATCACTGACCTGTGATAGTCTATAAATCAATCTCTGACCCGTGGCAAAGTCTATAAATCAATCTCTGACCTGTGGCAAAGTCTATAAATCAATCATTGACCTGTGGCAAAGTCTATAAATTAATCACTGACCTGTGGCAAAGTCTATAAATTAATCACTGACCTGTGGCAAAGTCTATAAATTAATCACTGACCTGTGGCAAAGTCTATAAATCAATCTCTGACCTGTGACAAGGTCTGTGAATCGATCACTTACCTTTGGCAAGGTCTATTAATCAATCACTGACCTGTGACAAGGCCTGTGAATCGATCACTTACCTGTGGCAAGGTCTATGAATCTGTCACTAACCTGTGGCAAAGTCATTCCCGCCGGATCCCCGACGACCTCCGCCACCTTGGTTTATGACAACTGTCTGTGGCTGGTTGCCACGGTAACCTCCCTGTTGCTGCGGGTACCCTGGATGAGGTGCAGGCTGTGGGTGGCCATAGCCACGCTGGGGTGGCGGGTAGGCATTGGGTGGCGGGGGCGGGTAGCCTGGCTGTCCACCTGAGGGTGGTGTCAAACATACATTTATTTGACAGCTGTCCTTCACCCATCTGATAAAAACACCACATTACAGGTGGGCAGTAACAACAATGTACTTAGGGATACCAATGTACTCTCTACTTAAGATTAAATCTCCACGGGTGGGTAGTTTAACCCCATCCCCACAGGTAGGAACTGTCAACAATGTGCTTAAGGTTACCCCCACCCCCACCCCCCAACCCCCCCATTACCACAGATGTATAATGTCAACAGTGCATTTGAGCCCCCCACCCCACCCCCACCCCCCACCCCCACCCCCCATTTCCACAAATGTACAAAGCCAACAGTGTATTTAAGGTTATCCTCCCCACATCCCAACAGTTGGGTAGAATCAAAACTGTACCGAAGGTGGACAGTGTCAACAATGTCAATACACTCACAAACACACACACACACACACACACACACACACACACACACACACATACACTAACCATAAGGTGGTGGGGGTGGTCCACCAGGTGCTTGCTGCTGTGGCGGTTGTGGTGGTGGTGGTAACTGAAAATATTGACAGTCATATATATTGCACATTATTACACTTACACACAATGTTACTAAGCACCGCTACACAGTATCAAAAATCACGTTCTATACTATACTATTTGATGATCACATACACTCCATACCATGTCTGCATCACAATACTACTACACATTCCATACCGTATCATCATCACACTGTCAATACACACCCCATATCACATCACACTGTCACTACACACCCCATACCACATCACACTGTCACTACACACCCCATATCACATCACACTGTCACTACACACCCCATACCACATCACACTGTCACTACACACCCCATATCACATCACACTGTCACTACACACCCCATATCACAT
>OY757543.1:30783577-30835230 GCA_963584105.1 Alviniconcha strummeri
CACTACACACCCCATACCACAGCTACATCACTGTCACTACACACCCCATACCACAGCTACATCACTGTCACTACACACCCCATACCACAGCTACATCACTGTCACTACACACCCCATACCACAGCTACATCACTGTCACTACACACCCCATACCACAGCTACATCACTGTCACTACACACCCCATACCACAGCTACATCACTGTCACTACACACCCCATACCACAGCTACATCACTGTCACTACACACCCCATACCACAGCTACATCACTGTCACTACACACCCCATACCACAGCTACATCACTGTCACTACACACCCCATATCACAGCTACATCACTGTCACTACACACCCCATATCACATCACACTGTCACTACACACCCCATATCACAGCTACATCACTGTCACTACACACCCCATATCACAGCTACATCACTGTCACTACACACCCCATATCACAGCTACATCACTGTCACTACACACCCCATATCACAGCTACATCACTGTCACTACACACCCCATATCACAGCTACATCACTGTCACTACACACCCCATATCACAGCTACATCACTGTCACTACACCCCCCATATCACAGCTACATCACTGTCACTACACACCCCATATCACAGCTACATCACTGTCACTACCCACCCCATATCACAGCTACATCACTGTCACTACACACCCCATATCACAGCTACATCACTGTCATTACACACCCCATATCACATCACACTGTCACTACACACCCCATATCACAGCTACATCACTGTCACTACACACCCCATATCACATCACACTGTCACTACCCACCCCATATCACAGCTACATCACTGTCACTACACACCCCATATCACATCACACTGTCACTACACACCCCATATCACAGCTACATCACTGTCACTACACCCCCCATATCACAGCTACATCATTGTCAATAATAACAATCCATACTGCAGCCCCCCCACCACCACCACCACACACCCTCTCTCTCACGAATGCACACCCACCACCACCACACACCCTCTCTCTCACGAATGCACACGTGCACACACACAGACATACACACACCCCTTACCACAACATCAGATCACAGTCACACCAGGTACCAAAATCACAATAAATTAAGCATACCCCATGCAACAACCCCCTACCACAAGTTCAGCAGATAAAAAATATTATTTAAAAAAAAAGGGGGGGGGGGGACAAAAGGACAAAAAGGATCAAACAAAATGAAAAATAGACAAAAGAAAAATAGCCCTTACCACTGTTGAAATTGTTTGTAACCAAGAGCTGAAAATAAAATAATATTTATCAATGGAATATTCACTGCAACTACAACACACACACACACACACACACACACACACACACACACACACACACACACACACACACACACACATGAATGCACACATGCACATACACACGGCCAATACAACTGAGTACTGGTGATGGATTATATAATACACAAATCAAGAAAGGATTGATATCCTAAAGATCTTACTAAACAGTCAGGCACTCACAGACAGATATAGGCACAGAGAGAGAGAGGGAGGGAGGGATGGAGGAAGAGAGAAGAGAGAGAGAGAGAGAGAGAGAGAGAGAGAGAGAGAGAGAGAGAGAGAGAGAGAGAGAGAATATATGATGATACTTTATTATGCAAGGATAAAGATTTAAGCACAACCTGGCTTTTTTACACATCTGTCCTGATGACAAACACAGCAACATTCAATACAGTAAACTACAATACAATTATAGCAAAATACACACACACACACACACATACACACACACACACACACACACACACACACACACACACACACACACACACACACACACACACATACACACACAATTACTGTATAAAACTTTACAACAGAGAGAGAGAGAGAGAGAGAGAGAGAGAGAGAGAGAGAGAGAGAGAGAGAGAGAGAGAGAGAATGCACCAGGAACAAACAACACTCACTTTAGTTCATTTTGATCAGTACACAAAATCCAGACAAATTCGGCTTTCTTGCTGCGTGTTTTTGGTACTGCAATCAGGTCTACCACCTGGGCACCTGGGGGAAGTTTGGGTCCATTTGGAATGTACTGTGTTGTCACACCCACTGCCATGTACTGACAGACATCCTGCAATTCATCAAGCAAGTATATATATGTCAATGTGAGGAAAACAAAACACTCTACTTCTTCATACCACAACGGTTAAAACAAACACATCGTACCAGCGAAGGTGAAACAAACACATCATACCAGTGAAGGTGAAACAAACACATCATACCAGTGAAGGTGAAACAAACATTTCATACCAGTGAAGGTGAAACAAACACATCATACCAGTGAAGGTGAAACAAACATTTCATACCAGTGAAGGTGAAACAAACACATCATACCAGCGAAGGTGAAATAAACACATCAAACCAGCAAAGGTGAAACAAACACTTCATACCAGCAGAAATAAAATGTCATCACTGAGGGTGAAACAAACACGTCATACCAGCAGGATAAAACAACGTCACCAAGGGTGACACAAACACATCATAGCAGCAGGGATAAAACAACATCACCAAGGGTGAAACATCATACCACCAATGGTGAAACAAACACATCATACCACCAAAGGTGAAACAAACACATCATATAAGCAGGTGTAAAACATCACCAATGAAACAAACACATACCAGCAGGTGTAAAACAGCACCAATGAAACAAACACCTCATACCAGCAGGAATAAAACAGCACCCAGGGTAAAACAAACACATCATACCAGCAGGGATAAAACAACAAGCACCCATGGTAAAACAAATACATCATACCAGCAGGAAATTAAGTCATCATACCAGCCAGGGTAAAACAACACTGCCAAAGGTGAAGCATTCACTGTACACCGCAGAGACTGAAAGAGCAAAACAAAACACACATCCTCTTACACCACTAACTATGAACACACACCATGCACAGTGAAATACACATCAGCTACATTACATAACAAAGAAGTGAACTAAACACATAGCACACTACACCACCAACATAAAATAAACACACATTACACCACCAACAAGACAAACGTTGCTGCTCACACATGAAACAAAGTGGCAGTGAGTTACTTCCAACCAAGCCACCAGCAGAACACACAGGTTACCTTTAACAACACGGCCCCTTTGGGCTCATAGCTGCCTTGGTCATCAAACCAAGCCAGGGTGCTGTCCACATACAGCACGAAGAAGTCCTGTCGCCATTTGTCTGTGAAAAATCCCTCTGAAGAACAGACACAGTTGCCTCATTAAGGAATAAACATGCTTGCTTAACTGAATGCGTGCAACTCTTGTTTGGACAAGACAACTAACGTCCAAAGCAGTAAAAGAAATAAACCAACAACATGCAATGAATCAAAAGCAACAGTGTTTAGTTAAATATGAGGACTGTTCTGTAGTCTGTAGAATATGAGCATGTGGTGGTAACTTATTAAAAACATTATACATGCATAAATTAAACTGCCATCATTCTTGATACCAAATTTAAAGTTCCTGAGAGTCACCCTGTCCAAGCTAACAGTTCTGAAGTTCCTGCATGACCAGTCAAAGTTTGCATTTCTGTCACGGACTCCATGGAAGTTGGAACAGTCAAATCATGATTTTAGAGCTATGCTGTGAGCTATATACGATAACAAGAGTTGAGTTCACATGCTCTTAGTAGTCTTACAGGTGTTGCTGGACACTCTCTGCTGTTTTTCATCAATTTCTTCAAGTTTGTGCTTTAATCCGATTACACTTTGTGTTAGAGATTTTAATCATGACATGGCCGTCATTTTGGTAGCATTTAAAATCTGCACAGCACATAACTGAAACTCTCATTAGCCTTAAAAAGCCAATAAAACAGCATCCATGATCATGCAGTACATTTAACAAGAGAAGAATTGTGGTACCTAGTTAGGCCAGTCTTACAATATGGTAATTCTGTTTCGGCTTACCAAGCTTAAGATAATAGCAAAACCCACGGAAAATGGCCCCAGAATTATCAGGAATTATGAATGAAACTTTCACAATTATATGTGGGTTTTATGATCCTGAACCAGTCTGTTCCTAATTCAAGTTGAATGAATCCACTCTGGACACCCACATACTGACACAGGCTATGTGAGAACACAGATTACACTAATCTTACATAATACATTTTTATTTTTTACTTTTTTTATTAACAGAGTAATAAACACTTGGAACAAATTGCCATCTGATGTTGTATTAACAAGAACACTTAACTGTTTTAAAAACCTTCTAGAGAAGGTTAAGCCTTTGAGAACAGAGATTATTTTGCACAAATGTAAATTACAAAAACAAAGCAGTACAATAATATGCAGCACTAAAGCGAGATATCATCATTTACTAGTCATAGTATACACCAAAATTACAACTTAGCAGGCAAAAGGCTAAAATGCCTATGAGGCTTAAAACTGATATGACATTTTTTATCATAAACCTGGTCCTGTACATTTGTGTTGTAATGTACTTATAACTACATGGTGCAGACAAACATGATGCTCCCAGTGAGGACTGGTTCATCCTCACAGGGATCAGGATGCTGGGCATAACACACAGTAACTTAATTAGCCTGTCCAAAAGATGGCAGCAAGCAGAGAGTGCCAAATCAGTTGACTGGGTCACGTTACTAAGACTTCATGCCATACAACAACAACAACAACAACAACAACACTGACAACAAAGTTGGCTGCAGACACTGGTCAAAGGGAAGTAAATTATGCTTTCCCAAACAGTTCCTACTACACTTTTTGTTTTGCTGCAAGTGATTTAATCAGATGAACAGTGGATTACTTAATATTAATCTAATAAACATTGCACTTCCTTATAGTAATGGCTGTATTAACCAGACAAACACTGGATTACTTAATATTAATCTGATAAACATTGCACTACCTTATACTAGTTATAGTAATGCCCAATGGCTATTTTCACCAGATAAATACTGAGTTACTTAATATTCATCTGATAAAACTTTGGATTGCATAGTATGAACCATGATGAACACTGGATTAGCTTGTAATAATCTGATGAACATTGGATCAATACTAACCATGACAAGCTTTGGGTTACTTGCAGCATTTTGAATATGATAAACACTGGCTTATTTACTATTAAACATGATCAACATTAAGTTAATTGCTATTAAATATGATGAACTCTGGAATACTTACTATTAAACCTTCTCAAGTACCCAGTCTTAGCTCGAGCAACATTGCCTGGAAAAAAAGCAAGAAAAAAAGCACTTGCACCAACTATGAAGGCTGCACTTTTTACACAAGGATTATGTCCAAACAAGACTGCAAACAATATTAAATAAAGAATTATTTTTAAATTAAATAGATTCTTGTCCAGACTGGGAAGTTTTCCATCTGGAAACAGTGATCACTTTTCAAAAGAAAGTCAGTCATAATGGCAGTCAGCTTGCCAATGAACCAGCCCAATAATTAACCCCTAATGTCAGTGAAATCCATGTGGTATTTCACCCCCACATTTTCTGCTGTACTTGGTTCTTTATATGATGTGTATATTTACTTGCAGCATGGGGGGTGGGGTGGGGGGTGGAATAACAGACACACTAACTTGTTATAATACATATTTTATACAAGAAATGAATAATTGTAAGCAAGAACACAGATCTATTAAATAAACTAATAATAGAGGATTCAATGAGCACTTTTAGTGATTCAAATCACTTCACAACTGATTTTTTTTCTAAAAATACTGAAAGCAGGAGGATTTGATTCTTGGGACGTTCTTTTCAAGACAATAATTTTTTTAATTTTTTAAAAAGTATTATAGGTTGCCATGGTAGCATTGCAACAAAACAATCGTCAAATCCTTGTCAGTAAGAGTCTACATCACAACTTACTGGAAACGTGTATGGATTCTGACCCCGCACAAGACATGATGAGTGTATCAGTCCGCAGAATGGACGACAAATGTTTACTTGAGATGGTCAGTGTCCCATCCTTCGCGGACGAAGCAGCTCAAGAGACAATTGTTTTGTATACGAGCTATCGAAGCGCAGGTGCGTGGAAACGCCAAATGTTAGAACGGAGCATTGGCGGGAGAGAAAAAAATCTTCAAGCCAATAATCAAATTACTTGAGCCACTTTTACATGTTCAGTAATTTACAAATCTAAGCATTTAAAATTGGAAATGTTCAACTGGAATATCCTCAAATATTACATTTTCAACATCATATTCGAAACTGTGATAATCGCTTTCAGCTTTACTTGCGCAATTCGCATGCGCACCATCAATGGTTGCGGCGTCTGACATCGTGTGGAGTTCAGGTATGTTGGAATATTATTACGTGTTAATTCTTGATCAGTGTCTCTTCGCCTTTCAAAGCTTTTATCGGATAGTTTCTGTGTCATGGATTTGTCTGTCGATGTTGGAACATTCATGGAACACATGATGTCGTGTCTTGTGTTGTCTGCAAGAACAGCGTGGACCGCCGTGGTTGGTCAATTCTCAGTTTTTGTCCTGTTCATTTGCAGAGCGAGCATCACACAGGTCTAGTCCAAGAGTAAGGACATTTGCCCGAAGCGACAGACAAGCTGTACCTTTCAGACCTTTAGAATAGGTCGTTGCTTACATGTGATCTCGTGTTTACCAAAGAGAAGTAGGTTCATCGACGGCATCATAGTGCTTACTACCAGTGTGCAATTTTGCAGTTGTTTGGTTAAAACGTATGCAGGCCTCAAGTGCCTTTCATTACCATGCCAAAAAAGCAGGCTAGTCCCTCAACAAACAGAACAGTTACACTTTACAGTCTCGTGCAGGAAAAACCAGACGACAGATCTGAACCATAAGTTACAAGGGTGGCAAACTATAGAACTTGCGTAGAGCAAACGTATTGTCTTGATCAAACTAAGTATCCTACAGCCAAACATGACGCTAAACACACCAACAGCATTAAAAAATAAATAATTTAAGAACAATCCTGCACTTGGTAAAATCCAAGGAGACAGTCGGAAATTCCTGGACCGTTTTAAAAGTTATTTTGGGTTACAAATATCATCACAGTCATTAAATGAGATCTATATCTACCAATTACAGCCAAAATCCGCAACAAAAGGTGAGTTTTTACATATATTTTTGTCTTTGATTGTTTCAAGTTGGCGTCATGGATTGCAAATGGCAAATGAAGCCGATGAAGTGCTGCTAGGTAAGCGACCTCGTTAAACAAACTACGGCAATTAAAAACCACAGAAAATGTACGGAAAAAATTGCAATCTGAGAACGTTGAGTCGTGAGTAAGATTGTCTTGCCAAAATCAGCACTAAAGAAGCATTCACATTGTTTCTGGGAAACTAGGTCAAATGTCAAAGGGCAACACTGCGCTGACTCGAACTGATAATCAAAGACAAAAATATATGAAAAAAATCACATTTTGTTGCGGATTTTGGGCTGTAATCAGTAGATATGGATCTCATTTAATGATTGTGATGATATTTTTGACCCAAAATAACTTTTAAAACGGTCCAGGAATTTCCGACCGTCTCCTTGGATTTTACCCTGCACTTATCTATTTGAAATTCTGCCACTCTTGCGTACTGCAGAATTGTATGCATACCTGACGGATAACTACTAGTACTACTTTCACCAGCTTCATTATCCTTGAGCTTGAGACCGTCCATCATAATCAGCATTTTTCATTGGCAGTTGGTTAGATATCATATTGATTATTATCCACGATATCATCTTTTCCCTGGTATTTGCATTTCCCTGGCTGGTTTGTTTACCTTCTTGAGTAGGTGGCCTATTGTCAACATGCTCAGAGCTAGTGGAACTGGAAGGGAATGGTTTAGAACTATCAATATCATGACTGCGAAAAAAGAAAAATATCTGATTTTTTTGCATTGTCTTTCACAACATTATGCGAGCTGCAAAATGTGGTCGGTCCCATATGCAAATCAGTGGCCAGAAACTGACATAGTCATACTCATAGGCATTGAACATTCAGTGCCACCTACCCTGGCCTAGTAGCTGTCAAAGTTGATACATTCTAAATCTAATTAGCAACCGTCTTCACACCCAGACATCAGAAACTGAGAGAGAGAGAGATACTGCTTAAAGCCTTTAATTAAAATGCACTCTGTTGTATAGATCTGGACTTTGTTGCACATAGTAAATGCATGGGGTTTGAGCAATTGCCTGAGAAGGATTTATTTTGTGTTAAAAGCATGTTTTTTCTGTGTATTTACAACAACCAATACCAGATCAAAAAGGGTAGTGAGCGACCCAACGTGAACAACAGCTAAGTCGTTAATTCAAGTGCCAAACACAAACTGTAACTTTTGTAAGGCAATATACTGACAAAACAATGAGCAGCTGGGGGTGGGTATAAAGTGGGATTAGAAACTGGGTACCTTTATGTTGACCGTTGGTGCATTGATATCAGAGTAATGGTGACTGATCAGGAGCTGTGTAAAATGTCTGGGGTGTTTGCAGCATTGCTGATGAAAGTTGCTGGATGGGTATAAAGTGGAATGAGGAACTAAGTACATTTATGTTGACAATTGCTCCTCAGCACATTGCTGTCAAAGTAATGGTGCCTGATAAAGAATTGTGTGAAATGTCAGGTGTGTTTGCAGGCCTGTTGTTGAAAGTTGCTGGGTGGGTAGAAAGTGGGGTGAGGAACTAGACCTGTACATTTATGTTGACTGTTGCTCATCAGCACATTGATGTCAAAGTAATGGTGCCTGATAAAGAACTGTGTGAAATGTTGGGTGTGTTTGCATGCCTAATGATGACAGTTGCTGGGTAGGTATAAAGTGGGGTGAGGTACTAGGTACATTTATGTTGACCATCGGCACACTGATGTCAAGTAATGGTGACTGATCAGGAGCTGTGTGAAATGTCTGGTGTGTTTGCAGGACTGATGATGAAAGTTGCTGGGTGGGTATAAAGTGGGGTGAGGTACTAGGTACATGTATTCAGAGCTCAGGAGCTGTGTGAAAGTCGAGGTGGCCGTCCCAGGCTCCTGTCCCTAATAAGCCTACGGTTTCTGTGGACGTAAAGCAACACTTCAGCCAACATCAACCAGGTACATTTATGTTGACTGTCAGCACATTGATGTCAAACTCAAACTTTGTCAGAGTAATGGTGACTGATGAAGAGCTGTATGAAAATGTCTGATGTGTTTGCAGGACTAATGATGAAAGTTGCTGGGTTGCTGCTGCTGGGGCTGGCCTCTGTGTTTGCTGTTCAAAGAGACAACTTCAGGACATGTGATAATGTCGGATTTTGCAAGTAAGGATTTCCCCATAGCACTGCTGAAGAGCTAGAGCCAGTCCTTCCACATGGACCCCACCCCTAGAGCCAAATCCTTCCACATGGACCCCACCCCTAGAGCCAAATCCTTCCACATGGACCCCACCCCTAGAGCCAAATCCTTCCACATGGACCCCACCCCTAGAGCCAAAGAGTGTAACAAAGATTTTTTTATATCTACTTATTAAGACAATAAGAGTGTGCACACGTTCTATATTATAATTATATATAAGAATGCACATACATTATATGTGTGTGTCATTGCCTATATGATGGTGGTTGGGGGGGGGGGGGGGGGGTATGTATGTATGATACTTGGTGGTGTACATATAATACTCTGCAGTGGTGTCTGTTATGTATGATTGTGACACTCTGTGGTGTCTGTGATACTTTGTGGTGTGTGAGTGGGATCTCCTTTTAATTTATTTTTGGTGCTTCATTGTAGTGTGTGGGAAATTTAGGTTGCCTTACCCAAGTATGGCACAGCAGCCACAGGAGCAGCACTACCTCTTCCCATGAGTATGTGCAGTGTTTTTGTGTGTGCATATTATATTGCAATGGCATGGCTGCCAAGTGTTTGAGATTTTTAACGTGTGCACAGCTGTTGATGCATGCAGTTGCTTATAGTTAATAATAGCTCTATAGACACCATAAGATTAAGAGAGTCGGCACTGAAAGTTGATTCTTGGAGAAACATCTCTTACTGCATTGGCATCACACACGCACGCACGCACGCATGCACACACACACACACACACACAATCAGCATGTACAACCTTGCCACAGGCCTACAGCTAAAATAACAAATATTGAAGTTTTGCATTCTGTGTTGTGCAAAAGGAGCTTTGGTTGACAGAATTCAATTAAGATGAGTAGATCTTGTGAGATGTCAACTGAAGGACCGGGACAAAACCACTGACAGCAGATGTTCACTGGAATGGAGGGAGCTTGTGTAGGGGACAGCGGTAGAATCATTCAGTGTGGAGGACCTGCAGGGAGTTTTCAGTCACTTTGCTGCTGTGCACCTTTCACACTGAGCAAAAGTGGTTGACCCATATATTTGCGTAATTAAAATAAAAAAAATTACGCATTTGCATATAATATATGCTGTACACTGTTTTAATAAGCATAGTTCAATCCTTACATTTATATATGTTGTGATACTACACGTTTGTCATGTGGTTTGTGAATGTGTGTGTTATGTTAATCACTGAATGTCTCAGCATGTGTCATTACTCTATGGTGTGTGTGTAGGTGTGTTTGTGTGTGCGGGAGACTGGTGATTGTGATACACTGTGATGTGTGAGTGTATCTGATACTCTGGTGTGTGTGTGTCTGTGTGTGTGTAGGTGTGTTTGTGTGTGCGGGAGACTGTTGATTGTGATACACTGTGATGTGTGAGTGTATATGCATGCATGCATTGTATGTGATACTCTGTGGTATGTTTGTGTGTGTGCAGGAGACACAGAGCATTGGAACCAGCACCATCCTCCTTTGCTGCTAGTGTTGCATCCATGCAGCTGTCTCAAACATCAGTGTCGTTGGACGTTTTAGATAAAAAGTCTAACGTCAAGTTTATTTTGAAAATATTTGCATTAAAAGACAACACATTCCGCATACGGCTTAGCGAGGCAGAGCCGCTGAGAGAGCGCTACGAGCCGCCGCTGGGGGACGTGCTGCTGCAGGAGCCGGAGGGGGAAGAGTGAGTACCGTGCTGGCTGGCGTTGGCCTGCCCACCACTTGGCGCACACTCGCCCTGCTGGTGCTTCTTCATCTGAGTGGTGTCGGTGTGGAGCTTCACTCAACATCCACTAATAAGTTAAACAACTCTAAAATTGTCTAATTATCTATCATATCTATAAAAAAAATTATGTTGTAAAAACCTTTTTGTTTTAGAGTATATTTGATTTATATCATGAATATTCATTTACGCAAGAAAAATTCAATGTACTGATTCTGCAGCAGATTGTCAGTGATACTTGTATTTTCTCAATGTCTGTAGATTGCGTTACAATGGCCAAAGTGGAAGTCAACTTACATTTAGCAAAGGAACAGCTCGGTTAGTTTTGACCACAGAGCCCCTGCGAATTGATGTCTACTCTGATGATGATCCAGTTATCAGCCTTAATTCTCAAGGACTTCTGAAGTTTGAACATACCCGCACAAAACCGTGAGTAAAGTCTCTTGATGTCCACCATTGCACTTGTAGTTCTTTTTCTTTTTTTAAAGCTACCATACTTGCTATGGTAGGCCAGTCACACCATACTTCCTGTGGTAATTAAGCCGGTCGTACCTAATGTTGCAGAGCAGTCATACTTGCCATGGTAACAGGGTTCCCATTCAAGCGCAAATGTGGATCCTGCATGCACTAGAACTACAATTTGTGAAAAGGATGCATTAAACATTTGTCGTGAGGATCTCACAGAGGCGTGAAGATTTCCGAGTTTCATTGCTGTTTGCCTCAAATGTCACTGAACTCAAACCCAGAGTGACAAACTTCATATAGGCCCCTATCATCAGGAACAGCAGGTCTGGACTTATAAAAAACATCAAATAACCTGGCAATGTTTAAAACATCTACTGGGACACTCCAGAGGTATGTTTAGTGCGTCCTTTTCAGTTCTGTTGAGTAAGGGATGCACATTAATTTTGTGCATTAATAATTTAGTGGGAGGTCTGGGGTTAGTGTCAAAATTGTTGAGTGGAAACAAAACGCTGTTGTGTGATTTCAGACAGAATATGTGCTGTGTAACAAACATGTAAAAGACATGAAACTGTGTTATAGCTTTGGTTTAATGCTAACAAATAAATCACAAACAGACATCTAAGCAAGTGCACAGCTTAAAAAAAAACAAAAAAAACTTGAAGTATTAGGATTTTTACTGTTAGGTACCCCCAGATTGTGCAGATCTTAATCTGATTTCTTTAAAAAAAAAGACAATTTTAGGTGGGGACATGCCTCTGGGCCCCCATGCTTTCAGAGATATTTATGGTTGCCTTGTGTGGCCACCAAACTTTGTACTAACAGCATACTACATGTACATATTGCATTCTCCATTGTGCCAATGGCCTGGTCCTACTGACGTGTTGATGGCCTTGTCTCTTCTGTCCACATCTTAGGGGCTGGGGGTCTCGGTTGACTGCTACTGTATATTCTTGGTTTTCACCCCCTTTCAGAGAGGCCCCGGCAGATGAAAACCACAAGGACGACAAGGAGGACACTGGCCAGGTGAGGCTGGGGAACTGCTGGGGCAGCCCACTGCAGTACTGCAGTGTGACACAGACACGCAACACAGTACTGCTGTGTGACACAGACACGCAACACAGTACTGCTGTGTGACACAGACACGCAACACAGTACTGCTGTGTGACACAGACACGCAACACAGTACTGCTGTGTGACACAGACACGCAGCACAGTACTGCTGTGTGACACAGACACGCAACACAGTACTGCAGTGTGACACAGACACGCAACACAGTACTGCTGTGTGACACAGACACGCAACACAGTACTGCTGTGTGACACAGACACGCAGCACAGTACTGCTGTGTGACACAGACACGCAACACAGTACTGCAGTGTGACACAGACACGCAACACAGTACTGCTGTGTGACACAGACACGCAACACAGTACTGCAGTGTGACACAGACACGCAACACAGTACTGCTGTGTGACACAGACGTGCAACACAGTACTGCTGTGTGACACAGACACGCAGCACAGTACTGCAGTGTGACACAGACGTGCAACACAGTACTGCTGTGGGACACAGATGTGCAACACAGCACTGCAGTGTGATACAGAATGCAACACAGTACTGCAGTGTGACACAAACACACAACACAGTATTGCAGTGTGACACAGACATGCAACACCATACTGCAGTGTGACACAGACAAACATGCAGCACAGTACTGCAGTGTGACAGACGTGCTACACAGTACTACAGTGTGACACAAACATGCCAACAGCGCAACACACAAACACAGCACAGCTGCTGTGCAGACCCCATACAGTGTCTGGATCCACTTGCAGTTGTATAGCACTTGAGACAGGGGGAGGGAGGGAGACAAGATGCAAAAGTTAATTTTGACCTGTGTCCTTTACAAAAGGTAGATGCAAAAGTTTATTTTGACCTGTGGCCTTCATAAAAGGTAGATGCAAAAGTTTCTTTTTAGTTTAAGATCAGCTTAGGGGTAAACAATTGGTCACACATATCAGTGGCTATTTTGTATGAATGGTGCTCAAAAGGTTGTTAAAAAAAATAAACACAGCGAGAGAGAGAGGGAGAGTGTGTGTGTGTGTGTGTGTGTGTGTTATAGATGAGGTGGATGAAAGTTATCTGCTGTGCATATGGAGCAGTTATCAGATTTTCCCCTCTGTCTTTTCTGACAGGAAGGGGAGGACACCCAGCAAGAGGAGGAGGGGCAGAAGGCGGAGCCTGAAGAACCTGACATGTGGGAGGAAACCTTCAAATCCTACACTGACTCCAAGCCCTTTGGTAAGCTGCATGCGTGTGTGTGTGTGTGTGCATGTCTGTGTGTGTAATGAGTATTTATTGAGCACTTACACCTCACATGTGAGCCCAAAGCACACAGTGCAAAAACAATAGGGTTGACAAAAAATATACGGAACTAAGAGCACAATGAAATCCTACTAATTACATAAATACGCTACAACACATCGTTCATCATTTTTTTCAATCACTTTCAAGACGCACGCAAATGCATGCAAGCACGCACATACACACACACACAATGTACACAAAACATGTACACAGGTGAGCAATAAAGCAGTCTGTTGGTGTTGATGTAGACAAAGACGGGTCCTGAGTTAAGATTTAAATAATGCTGTTGTAGAATGTGAGAGAGGGCAGGGCAGATTGTGCCACAGTAATGGTGCTTTATAGAAGTATCGACCAGAAAACAGGTTTTTTTTTTTTGTGTGTGTGTGTGTGTGTAGTTTTATGTGTATTTTGGGAGAGTTAGTGAGAGGCATGAAAACAGTCCATGTAGACAGGTAAAAAAATAATTTAATTTTAGTAATATTTGGACCAGTTACTCTTTTGAAATATGACAAGCAAAACTTGATTTTTGGTCCAAACCTTTTTGCAGATAATATGCTTGGTAAACCTGTTGATTTGAGAAGAGGGAAAGCATTGATTTCAGGACCACAGAGATTTGTTGAGTGAAAATGCTTTTCAGGACCTACCTCTGTGGGAATGGACATCTCTTTCCCTGGAGTGGAGCATGTGTATGGGATTCCGGAGCATGCCGACACCTTGGTCCTGAAAACAACCAAGTGAGTCCTTAAGAGCCACTCTGTGTATGTGGCTGAGTTTTTTTGTGGTTTTTTAATGATAGAAACCTTGGTCTGCTCATGCCCAGTGGCTGAGTTTTTGTGTGTGTTTATGATAGAGACCTTGGTCTGATCACACCCATGAGTTTTTTTGATGAGAGAAATCTTGGTCTGCTCACACATCCAATGGCTGAGTTTTTTTTATGATATAGACCTTGGTCTGATCACACTCAGTGGCTGAGTTTTTTTAATGATAGAGACCCTGGTCCAATCACACCCAGTGGCTGAGTGTTTTTTTAATGATAGATACCTTGGTCTGCTCATATACGAACAAGGTCACAATGTTTTATATACTCACAGAATAAAGTAACACTTCAGTTCTAACTGAAATGGCTTGAAAAATGTAGGAGTAACATTTTTTTTGCTTAATTACAAACTTGATGATATTCACAATAATAACATTATACTCTTGTATGCACTGTTTCCCAAGTGGATTACATGGTGCATGAAACTGCAAAGCTCCGTCTCCTCTCAGATACTGAATTAGGTGCAGGTGTGCTGAAAAGATGCATGGTGTTCTATCCCTGTGCAATTTTGAGCAATTAAAGTCAGAACCATTGTGCGTGAGTTTATTCCAAGGGCATACGTGAACAGGATCATTTACATACCTGTGTTGGTAAATTGGTGCAGTAGGTTGTTTTTTTTTGCAAAATCTATCTGTGGCATCATTTTTGCTAATGGGTGTATTTGTTGTGTTGACAGGTCAACAGATCCGTACCGCCTCTTTAACCTGGATGTGTTTGAGTATGAGCTCTACAACCCAATGGCCCTCTACGGCTCTGTGCCTGTCATGCTGGCCCACAAGTAGGTTGACCTGCATTTCTTCACAGCTGCTGCCTCTATGCTGGGCCACACTTCATCACAGCTGGCTTTTCTAGGGCTGCCTCTTGGTAACACTAGTCCTACCACTTCATCACAGCTGGCTTTTCTAGGGCTGCCTCTTGGTAACGCTAGTCCTACCACTTCATCACAGCTGGCTTTTCTAGGGCTGCCTCTTGGTAACGCTAGTCCTACCACTTCATCACAGCTGGCTTTTCTAGGGCTGCCTCTTGGTAACGCTAGTCCTACCACTTCATCACAGCTGGCTTTTCTAGGGCTGCCTCTTGGTAACGCTAGTCCTACCACTTCATCACAGCTGGCTTTTCTAGGGCTGCCTCTTGGTAACACTAGTCCTACCACTTCATCACAGCTGGCTTTTCTAGGGCTGCCTCTTGGTAACGCTAGTCCTACCACTTCATCACAGCTGGCTTTTCTAGGGCTGCCTCTTGGTAACACTAGTCCTACCACTTCATCACAGCTGGCTTTTCTAGGGCTGCCTCTTGGTAACACTAGTCCTACCACTTCATCACAGCTGGCTTTTCTAGGGCTGCCTCTTGGTAACGCTAGTCCTACCACTTCATCACAGCTGGCTTTTCTAGGGCTGCCTCTTGGTAACGCTAGTCCTACCACTTCATCACAGCTGGCTTTTCTAGGGCTGCCTCTTGGTAACACTAGTCCTACCACTTCATCACAGCTGGCTTTTCTAGGGCTGCCTCTTGGTAACACTAGTCCTACCACTTCATCACAGCTGGCTTTTCTAGGGCTGCCTCTTGGTAACACTAGTCCTACCACTTCATCACAGCTGGCTTTTCTAGGGCTGCCTCTTGGTAACACTAGTCCTACTGGAAAAGGGGCATAAGAGACATAGGGCCAGTGGTTTATTCAGTTTACAACAAAACAACAACAGGCTATAGGGTAAGCAAGCACATTTGGCAGTGCAGCATCATCTTTACCCGTGTGGTACCGACAAGGGGGGTTGGTGCCACATCAGTTGTTTGCCGTCCGTCCTTTATTTTTTAGGTGTTTCCATCTGTCATTGCCCTTCTCACACCAGTTTAACATCTGTCATTGCCCTTGTCACACCAGTTTAACATCTGTCATTGCCCTTGTCACACCAGTTTAACATCTGTCATTGCCCTTGTCACACCAGTTTAACATCTGTCATTGCCCTTGTCACACCAGTTTAACATCTGTCATTGCCCTTGTCACACCAGTTTAGCATCTGTCATTGCCCTTCTCACACCAGTTTAGCATCTGTCATTGCCCTTCTCACACTAGTTTAGCATCTGTCATCCACTTGCCCTAGTCAGTTTACAGTGATGCACATGGAGACAAAAGCAGTTTTGGAAAGTTTTTGATGTGCTGATCTGGAAATTTAGACATTGTCTATCTGGTTCTGTGGAACACTCAGTACACTGGTCACAGTTTTGTGTGGAACACTCACAGTCACTGTACTGGTTCCTACCTATCTGTGGAACACTCAGTACACTGGTCACAGTTTTGTGTGGAACACTCACAGTCAGTGTACTGGTTCCTACCTATCTGTGGAACACTCAGTACACTGGTCACAGTTTTGTGTGGAACACTCACAGTCTCTGTACTGGTTCCTACCTATTTGTGGAACACTCAGTATTCTGGTCACAGTTGTGTGTGGAACACTCACAGTCAGTGTACTGGTTCCTACCTATCTGTGGAACACTCAGTACACTGGTTCAGAGTTTTGTGTGGAACACTCACAGTGTACTGATTCCTACCTATCTGTGGAACACTCAGTACACTGGTTCAGAGTTTAGTGTGGAACACTCACAGTCAGTTTACTGGTTCCTACCTATCTGTGGAACACTGATTTAGTGTGTAATTTGGTATTTTTTTATTTTTATTTTTGGTAAAGAAGTTAAAGAAGAAAATGTTATGATTTTGTTAACAGTGAGAAGCGCACAGTTGGAGTTTTTTGGTTGAATACTGCGGAGACTTGGATCGACATCAGCTCTAATGTGGCAGACAAGGTGGGTACAAGTGTCACAGCACTGAGCATTTGCAGGTTTGGTTCCCCCATCATTCCTTGTTCACCCACCACTGCATATGTGTGTCTAGCATGCTGAACTAGGCTAAGTCTGATCACAGTGTAAGTTAGCTTCTGTTTACCCATGGTTGTTTGGGCATGGGAATAGCTGTTTACCCATGGTTGTTTGGGCATGGGAATTTCTGGACAGCTGGGGAATTATCTCTGTCTCAGAATGGTGAGTGTGCTGAAGTTTGTCAGATCAGAGGCATGCTTGAGGAAGAAAGGGGTGTTGGTGAGTGTGCTGAAGTTTGTGAGATGAGAGGCACTTGAGGAAGAAAGGATGATGTATGGCCCACTCACCAGGCTCCAGTGCTTCTGGTTCTCTGGGACACATCTCAGCCGGTGAGAGGAGTGTTTGTTTTGAAGACCTTGACCTAATTTCAGGGTCAGGGAAGAGTCCAAAGATAAAATGAAAAGCTGCACTTTCTTTAAATATGAATCACATTAGCATCATTTGCTCTTTTTTTTTTTTTTTTTTTGAGGGTGGGGTGGGGTAGTTTGTGTGTGTGTGTGCGTGTGCACTTTGGTTGATTTTGTTCGTGTGTCTCATAGATGATTGTTTATCTTAGAGCCACTGTAGCGTAGTGGCACAGCAGTGGAGTAGATACACTCTGTTTTGTTCCGGCCCCTGTGCTGTTTGCATTGTCAAGAGAAAGTGTATCTGTAATGAGCAATTTATTGATTTCATTTTTTCAGTTCAGTTTGATTGTAAGTAGATTAGACATGACTGTGTTGGTGAAGCAGATTGATGTTTCAGTGTGATCATCTCCGTTGATGTTGACTTTGTTGTCTAGATGTTAACTTGTTGCTCTGATGTTAACTTGTTGCTCTGATGTTGGCTTGTTGCCGGAGGGTTGCTTTGTGAAGATGAACACAGCTGTGTGGCTTAGTTGATGTTAGCACGTCTTTTGCATGCTGTGCTATCAGTATGACTCTTTTAGTGAAGAACAGCTTAAGACCAGATTTTTGCACATTACATCTGCACAACTTTATTCATTCTTTCAGTGGTATACAATAGTTTTGGCTTTCCTGTGTGCAACTATGAAAAATTGTAGTTAAAATCAGACAAGTGATCAGAATAATATTGTCCGTGTTTGTGCTCATGTTATCAAAATTTAACCTGCAGTAAGTCAAACAACAAACTCACCAAGACAGCATAAATATACCTTCTGCTGGCTGGCATCATTGTCACAAAAAAATCAGCTACATTTTGTGGAGGCATGAATGGTGTCAGTTTTGTCGGATGGTACCATTTTTGATTGTACACTTTCAGTAGGGTGGCTCATTAAGATAGTAGCAAGTTTCTTCACAGGTTTTTCATACAGTTTGCCAGTGAAATTCCTTTAGTGGTTGGCAGCCCTGCCAACTCTAAAAAACGGATTTTTAATATCATGCCTCTTTCACTGTCAAATGGGATTTTTTCAGTAGCATTGGGAAAAAGCAAAATATGTGGCATTTTCAAACACACTACAGTCACATGACATAATCATATGTATCTGGAGAAAAAAGTGCAATTAGCATTCTGAACTTGTGGAATAGAAAAAAGCCAACCAGAAAATGAAGGGAGACAGCTTACAAATCGAAAATGGACAATAATAATAAAGGAGATTTATACAGCTCATCAGCTACTGTGAGCACGATGCGCTTCACAAACTGCATGTGATGGATGTACAAAACTTCAACAGCAAAGAATGTAACTAAAAACCAACAACAAAATGAGAAACTGCATGTAGTGATGTGTGTACAAAACTTCAACAGCAAAGAATGTAACTAAAAACCAACAACAAAATGAGAAACTGCATGTAGTGATGTATGTACAAAAGCAAAGAATGTAACTAAAAACCAACAACAAAATGAGTAGAAAAACATAGAACTCAGCACTAACAGATATTGTGTAATACATCATAAATTATAACATTAACAGTACTTAATTATAATGCCATCCATACACTGAAAATTCATACAAGCATAACACAGATGCACGTATACTCATAACGCACAGACACAGAACACACAAACACTAACACACACACACACACGCACACACACACACACACACACACACACACACACACACACACACACACACACACACACACACACAGAGGCAGGTAAGCCATGCACCAAGCTGTTCAGTGTTACGAGGGGACAAGACGGATATTGAGGGCAGATTTAAATGGAGTTATGGAAGAAGAGTGTTGGAGACAATAGAGCAGATTGTTCCAGACTGAGAGAAAATGGTGCTTGACGGAAGATGACTCCTTGATCAGAACTCAGTACAGCTTACTGC
The DNA here is from genome assembly GCA_963584105.1 of Alviniconcha strummeri. Classification (NCBI taxonomy): domain Eukaryota; kingdom Metazoa; phylum Mollusca; class Gastropoda; family Provannidae; genus Alviniconcha; species Alviniconcha strummeri. Next base: position 30,803,445 of record OY757543.1, read on the forward strand.
ACAGAGCTGACATGATGTGGTTGATCAGAACTCAATACAGCTTACTGCACAGAGCTGACATGCTGTGGTTGATCAGAACTCAATACATCTTACTGCACAGAGCTGACATGCTGTGGTGGTTACCTTGGTATCAGCTCTGTGCTTAGATGGTATCTAAATTCCACTGGTGTAAACTTGTATAGGTCTCTGCTTCTCTTCAGGTTTTGTTGGAAAGTGTGCTAGTCCAGGACAGTCAGTGTATAGTGGTTGTTGGTTTTGAGATAGAAGAAGTGATAGAAAACATTCAGGGCTTGGTGTCTATACCCCTGTCTCAAAATCATGGACCGTAAATGAAGAGAGCTTCTTCACAGGCCATGTTTTCAGTTATAATGAGAATAATGCAGGTAGTTAGAAACATCCATTCGAGACTTAGAAACATCTGCTAAATTTGAAATGTTTAGTGTGTCCAGTGACGCCCCCAAGACATACGTTTAGTGCATACTTTTCAGTTCTAGTGCATGGCAGATGCGCATTTGTGTGTTAATTGGAGCTCTGATCAAAGGTGAAGGGTTACTGTTACTTTTAACTAGGACAAACTCTGATACTGATTATTTGTAGTCATGTCAGAATAGTATTCTTTTGACTTTTTCACTTCTTTCTTGATGATGGCTTGCACAGATGCAGGTGAACGCTTTACCTGTTGTTTCTTCATCTTTGGCATTGTGTAGCTTTGATTGGTCTATTTGTCATGCCATTGGGTGTGCTTTCAGTGGTCTGCTAAACTCTGGCCATGTTACACAGCTTTCAGTGGTCTGCTAAACTTGATCTTTGCGTGGCCATGTTACACAGCTTTCAGTGGTCCGCTAAACTCACCTTTGGGTGGCTACAATACACAGCTTTCAGTGGTCTGCTAAACTCACCCTTGGGTGGCTATGTTACACAGCTTTCAGTGGTCCGCTAAACTCATCTTGGGGTGGTTACAGCTTTCATTGATCCACTCATCTTACCATTGGGTGTTAAGCCCGTTCTTAATTGGGCGAATGTTTCTTCGCGAACCTAGTTGGAAGTATTCGGTGAAGCTAGTTGGTTCTTAATTGGGCCAACTTTTCTTCGCGAACCTAATTGGAAGTATTCGTCCAAGCTATATTCGGGGTCCAAAAACCTTCGCTCAACATGTTCTGGGAACATTTGCCCCATTGGACGATCATTGCCTCTGATTGGCTGAGAGCAGAGCTCTCCTGTAAATGGAGAAAAAACAAAAATAAAAATGGATGACGGTGTCACTAGGTTCTTCACTCGCTTCGAAGGGAATTTGTTTATTTGTTGACTTGTGTTGACTTGTGGAAGGCGCAGCCTTGTCTCGGAGAACCCAGAATGAGATAGTAGTTAGTTGAATTACCCTGTGAGGGATGATTAAAGTATACTGACTTGACTGACTTGACTTTAGCCTACATTTTCGATCATGCTGTCTGCTGCGCGTCTGCCGCAAGTTCGGGCCGAAGCTTGCATCTCATTATAAGCCAGTTGAGAACGAAATAAAGTCTGGACTGTCCGAACCATATTCGGCGAACTAAATGTTCAGTTAAGAAACGAATCATAGTTCGTCGAAGTGTCCGAAGTATGTTCGGGCGAACAAACATTCGTCCAGTTAAGAACGGGCTTTACACAGCTATTGTTGGTCCACTCATCTCACCATTAGGAGGCGTTGTTACACAGCTTTCATTGGTCTACTCATCTTACCTTTGGGTGTTACACCACTTTCAATTATACATTTAAACTTTTAAATCAACATTATTAGCTTTCATTGGTCTCCTCATCTTACCTTTGGGTGTTACACCACTTTCATTTATACATTTAAGCTTTTAAATCAACATTATTAGCTTTCATTGGTCTCCTCATTTCACCATTGTTGTTGTGCAGCTTTAGTTGGTCCACTCAGCTCACCACTGGGTGGCCATGTTACACAGCTTTCACTGGTCCACTCAGCTCACCATTCGGTGGCCATGTCACACAGCTTTCACTGGTCCACTCAGCTCACCATTCGGTGGCCATGTCACACAGCTTTCACTGGTCCACTCAGCTCACCACTGGGTGGCCATGTTACACAGCTTTCACTGGTCCACTCAGCTCACCACTGGGTGGCCATGTTACACAGCTTTCACTGGTCCACTCAGCTCACCACTGGGTGGCCATGTTGCACAGCTTTCACGGTCCACTCAGCTCACCACTGGGTGGCCATGTTACACAGCTTTCACTGGTCCACTCAGCTTACCACTGGGTGGCCATGTTACACAGCTTTCACTGGTCCACTCAGCTCACCACTGGGTGGCCATGTTGCACAGCTTTCACGGTCCACTCAGCTCACCACTGGGTGGCCATGTTACACAGCTTTCACTGGTCCACTCAGCTCACCACTGGGTGGCCATGTTGCACAGCTTTCACGGTCCACTCAGCTCACCACTGGGTGGCCATGTTACACAGCTTTCACTGGTCCACTCAGCTTACCACTGGGTGGCCATGTTACACAGCTTTCACTGGTCCACTCAGCTCACCACTGGGTGGCCATGTTGCACAGCTTTCACGGTCCACTCAGCTCACCACTGGGTGGCCATGTTGCACAGCTTTCACGGTCCACTCAGCTCACCACTGGGTGGCCATGTTACACAGCTTTCACTGGTCCACTCAGCTCACCACTGGATAGCTGTGTCACACAGCTTTCACTGGTCCACTCAGCTCACTATTGGGTGGCCATGTTGCACAGCTTTCACTGGTCCACTCAGCTCACCACTGGATAGCTGTGTCACACAGCTTTCACTGGTCCACTCAGCTCACCATTGGGTGGCCATGTTACACAGCTTTCACTGGTCCACTCAGCTCACCACTGGGTGGCCATGTTACACAGCATTTGACTTTCTTAATTTTGTCCTAGTATTCCTGATAAAGTGCAGTATAAGTTATATTTGTTATCTATACGAACAACATAGATCATTGGTCCACTCAGCTTACCACTGGGTGGCCATGTTACACAGCTTTTGACTCTTATTTTTGTAGTTAGTGACTCAGGTTTAATGTCAGGAATAGAGATTGCAGCTCACCACTGGGTGGCCATGTTACACAGCTTTCACTGGTCCACTCAGCTTACCACTGGGTGGCCATGTTACACAGCTTTCACTGGTCCACTCAGCTCACCATTCGGTGGCCATGTCACACAGCTTTCACTGGTCCACTCAGCTCACCACTGGGTGGCCATGTTACACAGCTTTCACTGGTCCACTCAGCTCACCATTCGGTGGCCATGTTACACAGCTTTCACTGGTCCACTCAGCTCACCATTCGGTGGCCATGTTACACAGCTTTCACTGGTCCACTCAGCTCACCAGTGGGCGGCCATGTTACACAGCTTTTGACTTTCTTAATTTTGTCCTAGAATTCCTGATAAAGTGCAAACTAAATTATATTTGTTATCTATACGAACAACATAGAGCAACATCAACCTTATTTTGATGACAGTGGAATGCAGGCAAAGGTTGCAAGTTGGACGTACGCCACCGTCACCATTTATCATAAAACAGCCTGTGTGTATATCTTTTTGTTTTATTTTTGTGTTTGGATTGCTCTTGTAGATCAGAGTTGACTTTAGTAAGGGGTTACTTATGAGAAGAATTATGCAATGTATATATAATTACTTGTTTATGATGGAGTTTGCTCATCCTGTGGTGATCCTGATGGTTGGTAGGACATTAAAACCCAGTTAATAACTCTCTTTATAAATAACTCTCCCTCCCTCCACCCTGCCCTCTTTCTTTCTTGAAACTAATATTTAACTTTATATTACGATGTGTTTTTCTTTTCAGATTGAAAACACAGTAAATTTTCCAAATCTGTGGGGTTTTGTTCATATGTTACGTCATATGCTAACATGCTGCAGGGGTTGCAAACACTTGTAATAATTTGCCTGCTGCATTTGGTTTGTCTTTAAAAAATTCATACAACTGAACATGATGCCCACATAAAGAAACAATTTAAAAGACAGTCTTGCCGTTTCTGCTTCTCATACTTCTCAGAGATATTCCGTGCCTGCCAGGTGAATACCAGCGTAGCATCAGTATCTGTGCCTGCCAGGTGAACAACAGTATCTGTGCTTGCCAGGTGAATAACAGTATCTGTGTTTGCCACAATGCCAGGTGAATCACAGCATCAGTATCTGTGTTTGCCAGGTGAATCACAGCATCAGTATCTGTGTTTGCCAGGTGAATCACAGTATCTGTGTTTGCCAGGTGAATCACAGCATCAGTATCTGTATTTGCCAGGTGAATCACAGCATCAGTACCTGTGTTTGCCAGGTGAATCACAGCATCAGTACCTGTGTTTGCCAGGTGAATCATAGCATCAATATCTGTGTTTTCCAGGTGAATCACAGCATCAATATCTGTTTGCCAGGTGAATCACAGCATCAGTATCTGTGTTTACCAGGTGAATCACAGCATCAGTATCTGTGTTTGCCAGGTGAATCACAGCATCAATATCTGTGTTTTCCAGGTGAATCACAGCATCAATATCTGTGTTTTCCAGGTGAATCACAGCATCAGTATCTGTGGCCTTGAGCAGAGAAGCCTCATGGCAGTCAGTTTCAGTTGTCTACAAGTGCATTTGTCAAATGTATCTGCCTTTGGATTTAGCATGATTCTAAAAACTCAACCCAGGTTCAGATGTAATGCTGAAAGGTATTCCTGTGAGAAGGATGTTTGCTATGGTGGCTGGCACTGGAAGCTGTGGTGCTTGGTGACCTGGGGCGTGGCTGTCTAGGTGCCTGAGAGACATCACAGACTTCAGCTGCAGAAAGTTGTTTGCGGCTCATGGACTGACAGAAGTGTCAAGCTGTTTAGCCTACACAGCAAGCGTTGGGTTGCTGTTGTCATGGACTGACAGAAGTGTCAAGCTGTTTAGCCTACACAGCAAGCGTTGGGTTGCTGTTGTCATGGACTGACAGAAGTGTCAAGCTGTTTAGCCTACACAGCAAGCGTTGGGTTGCTGTTGTCATGGACTGACAGAAGTGTCAAGCTGTTTAGCCTACACAGCAAGCGTTGGGTTGCTGTTGTCATGGACTGACAGAAGTGTCAAGCTGTTTAGCCTACACAGCAAGCGTTGGGTTGCTGTTGTCATGGACTGACAGAAGTGTCAAACTGTTTAGCCTACACAGCAAGCGTTGGGTTGCTGTTGTCATGGACTGACAGAAGTGTCAAACTGTTTAGCCTACACAGCAAGCGTTGGGTTGCTGTTGTCATGGACTGACAGAAGTGTCAAGCTGTTTAGCCTACCCAGCAAGTGTTGGGCTGCAATTGTCATGGACTGACAGAAGTGTCAAGCTGTTTAGCCTACACAGCAAGCTTTGGGTTGCTATGGTCCTGCAGTTCACACATGCGACTGAGAGGGTAGTCTTTCACTGAGATGCCAATGCAAATGCTGAGCGCCTGTCTCGATCTTCATCCAGTGTGGTAGCTGTCAAGAGAAGAGATGTTTTGGCCACTGGCTGTGTGCACCACTTCCAGTGTTACAGGGAGAGAGAGAGGCGTGGGCCTTTAACAGTTGCATTTGAGGGTTTCATTTGGCGTAAGATATGCAGTTTTGTAGGTATTTGCAATCCCTGATGCTAAGCTAACGGGTTTTTTGTTGTTGTTTTTTGCTTTTGACTTACTCAAGTCACTGATTCAGTAGTTGTATAATTTATTTTCAGCTTGTCCAAGTTATTTTTCACCCCTTCCTTTTTGGGGTACCTTTTTTTTTTCTTTTTCTTTTTTAAATGTTTATGTCCAAGATGCTTCAGTTTTGTTTGTTACACAGCAAAAGCTTTTTAATAGATTGTGGGATTTTTATGCATTGTCTTTACAATTATCTGGTTCATTTCATTGTTATTGCAAACTTTGCATTGTTTGTTAAGGACAAGCTAGTAAACTTGAATACTTTCAGTAACAGCTTTTTCTGAAAGCAGTTTTTGGTCCATTATTAACTGATTTAGGCTTATTATGGAATAGTGAGGAAATGTTACTGTTGGTATTATGATTAATATCAACAAAGTGAGTTAATTATGGACACAACAAAAAGACATTAATCACCACAATAATCTCACCGGGAATGCAAGTAAATACAAGGGACAGTAACTCCACCAAAGGGATCTGCAAATTTGAGTTCTAATTAACTCCCTTTGTTTGATGTCCATTGAAGTTCTGGTACAGATCACTTAATCAAGATCTTTCAGATTTGACATAATGATAACCTGCACTGAGTACAATACCACTGACTATATTACCACTGCAACAGCAAGTAACCTGCAGAATATCACCTGTCCTCTTACTATCCATTAATATTTAAATGGATGCAGTTAGATGGTGCTGTCAACTCAGATGAAAACACAAGCAGTTGAACTTTTGAACAGTTAAAAAAAAAAAATTAAATTAATACAAGACATTAGTGCGTGGTCATCTTTGGCACACCATCCTTTCCAGTATAAATTGGTTAAGCAATGTTTCAGTTTGTTGTAATACTGTAACATTTTATAATTTTATTACCACCTCAGCTTTTGATAAATATTTGCCCTTGTGGGTGATTGTATGAAGTTATGGTTGTGAACTTTTCAGGTTGTGAGTCAGAGGTTGTGCTACAAAGCTGTGCAGGTTTTGTGTCAAAGGCTGTGTTTGAAAGAAGTGTGTCAAAGGTTATGTTTAAAAGAAGTTGTGTGTCAAAGGTTGTGTTTGAAAGAAGTGTGTCAACGGTTGTGTTTAAAAGAAGTTGCGTGTCAAAGGTTATGTTTGAAAGAAGTTGCATGTCAAAGGTTGTGTTTGAAAGAAATTGTGTGTCAGAGGTAGTGTGTAGTGTCAGAGGTAGGATTGTACATCAATGATTTCTGCTGGAGAAAACATTTTTGAAGGTTGTGCCATAAGGCTGTGCTAACCAGACGTGTGTTAGTGAGGTTGTGACATGTCAAAAGGTTGAGCTATAAGGCATGTTAGTGAAATGACATGTCAAAAGGTTGTGCTATAAGGCATGCTAGTGAGGTTGTGACTTGTCAAAAGGTTGTGCTATAAGGCATGTTAGTGAGGTTGTGACATGTCAAAAGGTTGTGTTATAAGGCATGCTAGTGAGGTTGTGACATGGCAAAGGTTGAGCATATACGGCATGTTAGTGAAGCTGTGACATGTCAAAGGTTGAGCTATACGGCATGTTAGTGAGGCTGTGACATGTCAAAGGTTGTGCTAAGTAGCTGTGGTGAATTAAGTTTGGTGTCCAATTTTGTGACACAGGGAAGGTCGGGAGGCATCAAAGATTGTTCCTCACACATGGTATAAACTGTAGCTGTGCTGTGTGAAAGGTGCTTGCTGATCATGAAAATTAGTGTGATTGTATTATGCAGTATGTCTTCACTGTATTGTGTGTTATTACCTGTTTATTTGCTGTCGGTTTACTTTGCAGTCCATATTTTCCAACCTTGCTGACTTTGTGACTGGAAACAATGAGATTCCACAGACAGACACCCACTGGTTCTCAGAAAGCGGGGTGATTGATGTTTTTCTGATGCTGGGGCCTGGACCCAAGGATGTGTTCAGACAGTATGCTGCCCTCACCGGCACTACACCACTGCCACCAGTAAGTTGTGTGACACTAGCCCCAGAAACTGTGCATATTGTAGATTATACATGTCCATTTAGCCATGGATGTTGTAGATATTACAGATCCCTGTAGCTTTGGATGGTGTCAGTATTTTTTATTATATGAACACCTGTTGAGTGCCTCTGGATGAGTCCTATATGCTTCACAGTGACAACTACATGACGCTGTTCTCCTCTCCTGAGCATACCGACTGGGCTCTTGTCACGTGCAACTGCATGAGTGACTTTAGCTTTACGCAGCAATGTTTGTTTACTTTTTCATGTACCCCGGAGTGTTGTACTTGCAGCACTGTCTGGTTGTTACATGGCTGTTTCCACTTGAAACTGCTGCCTTCTCAGCACATCTTCTGTGTGCACCATAATCCATGCACCAGTTTATAGTGTCATTTTATTCGAAGCAGCATATGTAGGGCACAATACTTAGGGTACATGTGTGTTTAGCTGTAACCTGCCACCTGCATTTTTGGCAGAGTGACCAGAATCTTTTATGTGTTAGACTGTTACTGAGGTAAAACTGGGGGGGGGAGGGGGGGGGAGATGGATAAGAGTCGGCAAGGAAAGCTGACCCTGGAGAAGTAAATTATTCTGCTGCTTCTGCTGGGAATCAAATCTGCAGCCTTTTGATTACAAGTCTGGCGCTCTGCCACTGAGTTTATTATCCCTGCTCCCCTATTTCAAATCACAGTAGCTGTGGGTGGTGTAAATATTACAAGTCCCTGTAGCTGTGGATGTGTTAAGGTTCAAGTCCCTGTAGCTGTGGGTGGTGTAAGTATTACAAGTCCCTGTAGCTGTGGATGTGTTAAGGTTCAGGTCAAGTTAAGGTTCAAGTCCCAGTAGCTTTGAGTGGTGTAAATATTACAAGTCCCTGTAGCTGTGGATGTGTTACGGTTCAAGTCCCTGTAGCTGTGGGTGGTGTAAGTATTACAAGTCCCTGTAGCTGTGGATGTGTTAAAGTCCAAGTCCCGGTAGCTGTGGGTTGTGTAAATATTACAAGTCCCTGTATTTGTGGGTGGTGTAAATATTACAAGTCCCTGTAGTTGTCAGTGTGTTAAAGTACAAGTCCCTGTAGCTTTGGGTGGTGTAAATACTATAAGTCCCTGTAGCTGTCAATGTGTTAAAGTACAGGTCCCCTGTAGCTGTGGGTGGTGTAAATACTACAAGTCACTGTAGCTGTCGATGTGTTAAAGTACAGGGCAGATGTGTTAAAGTACAAGCCCCTGTAGCTTTGGTGTAAATGGTTCAGATCCCTGTAGCTGCAGATGCCCAGTCATCCCAGCAGCTATGGACTGTAGCTGTGAGTGTTCAAGACTGAAATCCCGGTAGCTGTAGACTTTCTGCCAGTGTTCTGATTCAGCCTTTCTGCCAATTATTTATTGACTCGTTTGCTGGTTGAATGATGAAACATTGTGTGCCCTGACCACTGTGTGACCCAGTGTTCTGTTTCTGTGCCAGTTGTTCTCCATCTCCTATCATCAGTGCCGTTGGAATTACAATGATCAGGATGATGTCAGAACGTGAGTACCACCTGGAGTGTTACCCCACCATGGGGAGAATGGTTACCCCATCATGGGGAGAATGGGTACCCTTCCATGGGGAGAATGGTTACACCATCATGGGGAGAATGGGTACCCCATCATGGGGAGAATGGGTACCCTGCCATGGGGAGAATGGTTACCCCACCATGGGGAGAATGGTTATCGCACCTTGGGGAGAATGGTTACCCCATCATGGGGAGAATGGGTACCCTGCCATGGGGAGAATGGATACCCTGCCATGGGGAGAATGGGTACCCCATCATGGGGAGAATGGGTACCCTGCCATGGGGAGAATGGCTACCCCATCATGGGGAGAATGGTTATCCTGCCATGGGGAGAATGGTTACCCCATCATAGGGAGATTAGGGGTACCCTGCCATGGGGAGAATGATTACCCCATCATGGGGAGAATGGTTATCCTACCTTGGGGAGAATGGTTACCCCATCATGGGGAGAATGGGTACCCCATCATGGGGAAAATGGATACTTTGCCATGAGGTAAATGGTTACCTGCTCTTGGGGAAAATGGTTACCCCACCATGGGGAATACTCCACTACTGGAGAATGGCTAACCCCCACTGCGGGTAGAATGGCTATCCCACCATTGGTAGGGTGGTTACCCACCATGAGTAGAATAGTTACCCCAACATGGGGAGAATGGTTACCTACCGTGGGTAGGATAGTTACCCCATCATGAGTAGGACAGTTACCCACCATGGGGAGAATGGTTACTCACCATGGGTAGGGTAGTTACCCCATCATGGGTAAGACGGTTACCCACCATGGGGAGAATGGTTACCCACCATGGGTGGGGTAGTTACCTCACCATGGAAAGAGCAGTTACCCCAGCATGGGGAGAATGGAGGGATGTATGCATAATTCAGTGGAGATGCGTCAGTGGGCATTGAACAAGCAGGGTGGTGCAGCGTGCGTCATGCAGGAGTGAGCAGATGTAACATGCAAGGTTTAGGGGGGAGTGGATGGGGGGCTGTGTGCTGGAATCACACTGTGTGCAGACTTTGTCGGACCTCATTTTATTCTATACCAATATTTAGTTTTTTTGTTATTTTCTGCTTTGTTTTTCTAGTGTTGATGAAAACTTTGACAAGTTTGACATCCCCTATGACGTCATATGGCTGGATATTGAACACACGGACGGTAAAAGGTGAGTTCCTTGTCAGTATGACTGGAAAGAAGCATATTTTCATGCTGATGTTTGAGTTTGATTGTTCTGTGCTTTGATTATCGTATGAGTGAGTTTTACTGTTCTGTGCTTTGATTATCGTATGAGTGAGTTTTACTGTTCTGTGCTTTGATTATCATATGAGTCCTTTTGAAACTTGGATTTTTTTTGCCATGAGGATCAGAGAAAGGGAAAGGTGTCTCTGTGACATGGAAAGCTACTCTCTTGTGTAGTCAGTTGGTGCATGTTGGGAACTGGTAATGAACAATGTCAGATACAGTGTGACTGGTCCCAACGTGACCCTGTGCATGTTGGGAACTGGTCGTGAACAATGTCAGATACAGTGTGACTGGTCCTAACTGGTAGTGAACAATATCAGATACAGTGTGACTGGTCCTAACTGGTAGTGAACAATATCAGATACAGTGTGACTGGTCCTAACTGGTACAGTGGTAGTGAACAATGTCAGATACAGTGTGACTGTGCCTAACTGGTAGTGAACAATATCAGATACAGTGTGACTGGTCCTAACTGGTGGTGAACAATATCAGATACAGTGTGACTGGTCCTAACTGGTAGTGAACAATATCAGATACAGTGTGACTGGTCCGGAAGTGACTGGTCCTGTGCAGTTGAGGGGTGGTTCAGATCCAGGGACAAACTGTTGTGATTCAGGTACTTCACGTGGGACGGCACCAAGTTCCCCAACTCCGTTGAAATGCTGCGCAACATCTCCTCCAAAGGCCGCAAGATGGTGACCATTGTGGACCCGCACCTGAAGCGCGACGACAACTACCCCATCTTTAGCCAGGCCCGCGACAAGGGGCTGCTGGTCAAGAACAAAGACGGGGGTGACTTTGACGGCTGGTGTTGGCCAGGTGAGGCCTGCCAGCTGGTAGGGGGGGCGGGGGGGGGGGGGGGGGATGGGCTCCTGTTTTAATGAATAGTCAAAGATCAGTCTCTTTAAATGGGTTATTTTAATAATATAGCAGCATTACCTGGGCAATACAAATGTCATACAGTACAGTGTAATTTAACACAGTGCCATTACATGGCTTTCAGCGCAGACATTTATTGGTATAAGGTACAACGAAATTTAAATCCTACTGTACACAATACTGAGAGAGAGAACAATAAAAACAACAGCAAGCGCACGCGCGCACACACACACACACACACACACACACACACACACACACACACACACACACACACACACACACACACACACACTCACACACACACACACACACACTCACACACACTCACACACACACATTCACACACACACACACACACACACACACACACACACACACACACACACACACACACACACACACACACACTCACTCACTCACTCACACACACACACACACACACACACACACACACACACACACACACACACACACACACACACAGGGGAAAGCTGGGGGGTGGGGGGTCCAGAGAAAGTTATGTATGGATATCAAGTGTGCCAGTCTTCTTTAATAATGATCAAGCAAATATGTTAAAGAAAATGTTTCATTTTTAACCACATGTATACTTACAAACAAGAAAGATTGATTTGATTTGCCAGGCTGATACCCCTGTAACAAAGTTAGGGGTATATATTGGAATCACTCTCAGTCTGTCCTTTTGTACATCTGTCCTTTGGGCAGGTTCATCCGGCTGGCCGGACTTCTTGGAGAAACATGTTCGGGATTGGTGGGCCGACAAGTTTGCACTGTCAGATTATGTGGGGTCAGCCTCCAACCTGTATGTGTGGAATGACATGAATGAGCCATCCGTCTTCAATGCCCCAGAAATCACATTTAACAGAGACATCAAGCATTTGGCTGGTTGGGAAAACCGAGAGGTCCACAATATCTACGGCATGTATGTAGTGAGTATCAGGGGTGTGTACATCTTGCTGTTTCTGGAAAATTGTGAGCTGTGTGATAACCTTGTCATGACCAGGGAGTACTGTAAGCTGTGTGATAACCTTGTCATGTGCTGGGAGTGTTGTGAGCTGTGTGATAACTCTGTCATGTCCAGGGAGTATTGTAAGCTGTGTGATAACCTTGTCATGTGCTGGGAGAGTTGTGAGCTGTGTTATAACTGTGTCATGTCCTGGGAGTGTTGTGAGCTGTGTGATAACCTTGTCATGTGCTGGGAGTGTTGTGAGCTGTGTGATAACTTTGTCATGTCCTGGGAGTGTTGTGAGCTGTGTGATAACCTTGTCATGTGCTGGGAGTGTTGTGAGCTGTGTGATAACTTTGTCATGTCCTGGGAGTGTTGTGAGCTGTGTGATAACCTTGTCATGTGCTGGGAGTGTTGTGATCTGTGTGATAACCTTATCATGTGCTGGGAATGCTGTGAGCTGTGTGATAACCATGTCATGTGCTGGGAGCATTGTGACCAGTGTGATAACATTGTCATGTGCTGGAAGCATTGTGAGCTGTGTGATAACATTGTCATGTGCTGGTATCCAGGTCTTGGATGTTTCTATTGTGGAAGGCTTGTGAGGTCTGCGATACCTGTCCAGGTGGTGGATGTTTCTGTGCTGTGAGAATTGTGAAGTTTGTGATATCCTTGTCATGTGCTGGGAGTATTGAGAAGATTGTGATTGTCTTGTCATGGGTGTTTCTGTGCTGCGAGAAGTGTGAGGTTGTGGCATAGCCAGGAAGAATGAACAGTTCAAATGTGTGCATAGCAAGGTTGTGGCATAGCCAGGAAGAATGAACAGTTCAAATGTGTGCATAGCAAGGTTGTGGCATAGCCAGGAAGAATGAACAGTTCAAATGTGTGCATAGCCAGGAAGAATGAACAGTTCAAATGTGTGCATAGCAAGGTTGTGGCATAGCCAGGAAGAATGAACAGTTCAAATGTGTGCATAGCAAACATAAAGTCGACAGTGAGTGGTGGGGTGTACCTGGGTTCCTGACAGTGATGCCGTGTGTGTGTGTGCTGTGTCCAGCATGCTGCAACCATGGAAGGACTACTGAAGAGGTCCAACTACCAAGACAGAGCCTTCGTCCTCTCCCGTGCCTTCTTTGCTGGATCACAACGAACGAGTAAGTCTTCTCCCCAAACTACACATAGATCAGGGTCTGTGTGTGTGTAGCAAAGGCTTCCCAGCTGCATAGATCAGGGTCTGTGTCTTTGTAGCAAAGGCTTCCCAGCTGCATAGATCAGGGTCTGTGTCTGTGTAGCAAAGGCTTCCCAGCTGCATAGATCAGGGTCTGTGTCTGTGTAGCAAAGGCTTCCCAGCTGCATAGATCAGGGTCTGTGTCTGTGTAGCAAAGGCTTCCCAGCTGCATAGATCAGGGTCTGTGTGTGTGTGTAGCAAAGGCTTCCCAGCTGCATATATCAGGGTCTGTGTGTGTAGCAAAGGCTTCCCAGCTGCATAGCTCAGGGTCTGTGTGTGTGTAGCAAAGGCTTCCCAGCTGGACCTCTCTCAGACTACACACAGGTCAGCATGCTTCTCTTTGTCTGTAGCAACAGCTCCACTGCTGGACCTCTCTCTCTCAGACTACACACAGGTCAGCATGCTTCTCTTTGTCTGTAGCAACAGCTCCACTGCTGGACCTCTCTCTCTCAGACTACACACAGGTCAGCGTATGTTGGTCTGTCTGTAGCAAAGGTTTTACAGCTAGACTCTCTCTCAAACTGCAAACAGGTGAGTGTGTCTGGTGGTCTGCATCATGGGAGAAGTAAGAAGAGAACAGCTGCCCTGTTCTTTAACACTGTCCTTGTACAGCGTGGTGATTGTTGCTGGGAAGTTTGTGGTGGTTTTGTGATATGAGTTTATTACTAGCATTAGATATGTTTTTTATGATGGCAATGATTTCTGTAAAAAATGATTTGGAGAGATTCAGTCATCGCTCTCATTTTCACAAGGTTTTCATTTTGATTTTGATGTGTGTGTCCCAAGCTGAGGTGGTGTTTAAAGGAACTGGCCTTCCCAGGCTAAACCTCTTGTGTGCTTGGAGCGGATTAAAAGAACATGATCTGCAGTAAATGTTTCACGATTGAACATGCTGTTGGTTTTATATCATTTTTGTAATGTGACTGTTTACTATTTTAGACATAATCACTAACGCTTGTTTCACCAGCTCATTACTGTGCTGTCTGCTCTGAAATTTCCCACACTTCATTTTAACATCACCAGTGTTGGCTCTCACGTTTGTGATGAGTGGTGGTGGGAATGAAAGACAGCATCAGAGAGTGGGATCAGTCAAATAAAGCGTGATGAGTGATGGATTGACTGATGGACTGACTGGTTGTGACCAGCAGTGATGTGGACAGGGGACGACATGGGGAAGGGACTGAGTCAAATGAAGCATGTTGATTGACTGATTGATTGGCTGATTGCCTGATGGTTTGACTGTGACCAGCGGCGGTGTGGACTGGGGACAACATGGGGGAGTGGAGTCATCTCAAGATCTCCAATCCCATGATCCTGTCCCTCAACCTCGTGGGCATCACCTTCTCAGGAGCTGATGTGGGTGGATTCTTCCGTAATCCTGACAACGAGCTTATCACCAGATGGTACCAGGTGGGAGGCCTGTTTTTATTGTGTTTTTTCTGCCTTGCATAAAAATCAGGTGGAGGCCTGTTTCTTTTCTTCTTCTTTTTTTCTGCCTTACATAAATATCAGGTGGTAGCCTGGCACACACACACACAAACAAAAAATGTGTGGATTTTTCCTTGCATGAGTGTCATGCTGTCTTTGTTGTCTTTTGTCGTGTCTTCAGACAGCCCCCCCCTGCCCGCAACCCCCTGGAGCATCATGCTATTTTTGTTGTCTTACGGTGTCTTCAGGCCGGAGCCTTCCAGCCATTCTTCCGTGCCCATGCTCACCTGGACACCAAGCGGCGAGAGCCCTACCTGCTGCCTGAAGACAACGCCAACATCATCCGAGCTGCCATTCGTGCCCGCTACACCTTCCTGCCCTACTGGTACACGCTGTTCTTCACCTCCGAGACCGACGGGGCCGCCGTGATGAGGCCTCTGTGGGTGGAGTTTCCCAAGGAACGCGCCACATTTGGCATCGATGATAACTTCATGATTGGTGAGTGTAGCACACAGTGCCACATTTGGCATTGAGGATAACTTCAAGGTCAGTGAGGCATTGAGGATAACTTCAAGGTCAGTGAGGCATTGAGGATAACTTCATGGTCAGTGAGGCATGGAGGATAACTTCATGGTCAGTGAATGTAGCACACAGGGACACACTTGGCATTGAGGATAACTTCAAGGTCAGTGAGGCATTGAGGATAACTTCATGGTCAGTGAGTGTAGCACACAGGGACACACTTGGCATTGAGGATAACTTCATGGTCAGTGAGTGTAGCACACAGGGACACACTTCGCATTGAGGATAACTTGATGGTCAGTGAGTGTAGCACACAGGGACTCACTTGGCATTGAGGATAACTTCATGGTCAGTGAATGTAGCACACAGGGACACACTTGGCATTGAGGATAACTTGATGGTCAGTGAGTGTAGCACACAGAAACACATCTGGCATTGAGGATGACTTCATGATCGGTGAGTAGCACACAGGACGCATTTGGCATTGAGGATAACTTCATGATCGGTGAGTGTAGCACACAGGAACAGATCTGGCTTTAAGGATAAATAACACAGTACTCACAGCGTATTACCCAGTCATCACGATGCTTATTGAAAATGTTGTTTACTTTGTGCCTAGCCCTGATATAACTGCACTGGTTGACTGGGCTTTGGGCTTTACTTGCTTTGTGCCAGTTTGACTGCACCAATTCACTCAGGAATGTTTATCACCAGCTGAAAGATGGCCAGTAACAAGAACAGCAACAAACTTGACAAACTGCCGTTAATGAAAAATCCTGAGCGTTAGAGTTTGATTGCTTCGTTGATTCCACCGTTGATTATGTGTAATGATGTTTCATTCAGCCGTCACTGAGACCTTACATCTTTGATATCTGGATTAAAATTGCTCTCTGTGGAACCACAAACCTCATCCCAATTTTGTCTTGCCATCAAACACTTTCTCTGGCACATACAGAGGACAAAATCCGCAAAAAGAAACATCAGTAGAGTTTTGGGGCAATCTTCACATATAGTGACATAGAAAGTGCTGACGGAGTAGCGTCCCTTTAGCAGGGATTGCCAATAAACAGAAAAACTGCATTTTTGATGCAAAATAAACCCTTCTCACACAATTGCTCAAACTCCTATGCGTTTTACTATACCCAAAATAGACCACATCTGTATGACAGAATGCATTTTAATTAAAGGCTTCAAAGAAACAAGCCTTCTCAGATTTTCTCAAAATAATTTTTTTAATGAATTTTTGTTCTTTCAGTCATTGCATTTTTTTCATTTTTTTTGTGCATGTGCTGGCAAATGTTACCAAAATATTCCCAGTTATTATCAGTTACAAATAGAATGGGGTAAAGCCCAATAGACCACACCTTTTCTCATGGCCCTACACTTTTATCTAGATCGCTGCAATATGTCGTCAAAAGTTCACTCCTCAAAAATAGAAATGATTGGTGATAAAAATGATTGTAGTCCACATGCATTTATTCCATGAGCTGTCTGCAGGACTGAGAGTTTTCTGCTGTTCTATCCACAGTGTCAGACAATCTGGTGACGTCAAAATGATGTTTGTCCTCATATAACCGCGCTGGTTGACTGGGCATAAAACACCAGTTACCTACCTACATCAAAATGAAGTTGGGGGGGGGGGGGGGGGATAGCACACAGTGCAGTACTGAGCTCCTAAAACAAGTGTTGCTGTGTCATGTAGTCAGGATGAATATTGTGTGTCTGTCAGATAGCCAGGATGAATATTGTGTGTCTGTCAGATAGTCAGGATGAATATTGTGTGTCTGTCAGATAGTCAGGATGAATATTGTGTGTCTGTCAGATAGTCAGGATGAATATTGTGTGTCTGTCAGATAGTCAGGATGAATATTGTGTGTCTGTCAGATAGCCAGGATGAATATTGTGTGTCTGTCAGATAGCCAGGATGAATATTGTGTGTCTGTCAGATAGCCAGGATGAATATTGTGTGTCTGTCAGATAGCCAGGATGAATATTGTGTGTCTGTCAGATAGCCAGGATGAATATTGTGTGTCTGTCAGATAGCCAGGATGAATATTGTGCGTCTGTCAGATAACCAGGATGAATACTGTGTGTCTGTCAGATAGCCAGGATGAATATTGTGTCTGTCAGATAGCCAGGATGAGTAATGTGTGTCTTTGTCAGATAGCCAGGATAAATAGTGTGTCTCTGTCAGATAGACAGGATGAGTAATGTGTGTCTTTGTCAGATAGCCAGGATAAATATTGTGTCTCTGTCAGATAGCCAGGATGAGCAATGTGTGTCTTTGTCAGATAGCCAGGTTAAATAGTGTGTCTCTGTCAGATAGCCAGAATGAATAGTGTCTTTGTCAGATAGCCAGGATGAATGTTGTGTGTCTGTCAGAGAGCCAGGATGAATACTGTGTGTCTCTGTCAAATAGCCAGGATGAATATTGTGTCTCTGTCAGACAGGAAGAAAATTGTGTGTCTCTGTCAGATAGCCAGGATGAATATTGTGTATGTCAGATTGCCAGGATGAATATTATGTCTCTGTCAGATAGCCAGGGTGAACATTGTGTGTCTCTGTGCAGGCAGCGCACTGCTGGTCAGACCTGTGACAGACCAAGGAGCCACCAGTGTCAATGTTTACTTCCCTGGGGCTGGCCAGGTAAACCACACATGCATGCACTCACATATATGCATGTATGCATGCACACACACACACACAGAATCACAGACCCACAAAATCACAGACACACGCACACACACACACACACACACACACACACACACACACACACACACACACACACACACACACACACACACACTCACTCACACACAGAATCACAGACACACACGCGCACCCACACACAGACCCACAGAATCACAGATACACACGCGCACACACAGACCCACAGAATCACAGACACATGCACGCACACACACATACACACAGAATCACACACACACATACAGAATCATACACACACACACACACACACACACACACACACACACACACACACACACACACACACACACACACACAGAGGATCACACACACACACACAGAGGATCACACACACATACACACACACAACTTAGTAGAAGGTTGATAGGCCACCTTATTAACATACAGCAAAAACTTGTGTTGGTGTGTGTGGATTCTACTGTTTTCTCTCTCAGTCACAAATCTTGTTCATTCCAGGCCTAACCTGCTTAGATTCTCTTCACTGAGTTTGTTAACGTTTCAGCAGTTGTTTGTGTTCTCAGGTCCTGCTGGGTGTAACTATTAAACTGTTTCCATGGACATTTTCATTGACATTGTCACTCGGCTACCGTTATTTGATTACCAGTACCGTGATTTACTGTGATTGTATCTCAGACAGCTGAGGGGCAGGGCTGTTTGAAATTCTCTCCACCACCTGTGAAAAGCAGCATTGCAGGTGGAAATGAAGACAGTGCAACTTTGTGATTATAGAGGCGTGACTTGGTGGTGGTAATGGAGGCGTCTGTTGATCCAGCTTACACCAAATCTTTGAGTTTTGACTTTGCAGAGTAATTTGTTATGATTTTTATTTTTTATAGTCAAATACGAAAATATAATGCCTAATTTTCCCACTTTGATTTAACAATACTGTTATTTTGTTGTTGTTATTTGTTTAAAGTATTGTCGAAGGATTATAATACACACACAGAATAAAGGTATTTCTTTCAGAGGGTGGTTACAGTTACAAATGTGATTGTGTTTTATTTTTCACTGTGTGACGACAACCAGAAATGCAGTTCTGTTCTGGTTTATATTTCAGTGTGTGATTAAAATGAAAAATGTGGTTGCTTTTGTTTGATTATGTGTTGTTGTTGTGACGGCAGGTTTGGTACGATGTGGAAACCCATGAATCCTACCAGGGACAACAGGAAGTGAACATTGCAGCGCCACTGTCCAAAGTGAGTGCTTGGCTCTTCTGCCTCCACTTACTGTCTGTGTGTGACAGCAGTCTCAAGTGGGAAGTGTCATTGCATGACACCTCCGTCATGTCTCACAGTCTTTACATGATGGTGACCTGTGTTGTGATTTACAGTCTTTACATGACAGTGACCTGTAGTGTGACTTACAGTCTTTATGTGACAATGACCTGTGTTGTGACTTACAGTCTTTATGTGACAATGACCTGTGTTGTGACTTACAGTCTTTACGTGATGATGACCTGTGTTGTGACTTACAGTCTTTACATGATGATGACCTGTGTTGTGACTTACAGTCTTTAGATGATGATGACCTGTGTTGTGACTTACAGTCTTTACATGATGATGACCTGTGTTGTGACTTATTACGTGATGATGACCTGTGTTGTGACTTACAGTCTTTACATGATGATGACCTGTGTTGTGACTTACAGTCTTTACATGGCAGTGACGTGTTGTGACTTACAGTCTTTACATGAAAGCCACCTCAGTTGTGACTCATCTTTGGGTGACAGCGACCGTGATTGTGATGCACAATCTTTGTACACCGGCAACCTCATTCGTAACTCGGTCTTTGCATGAGGGCAACCTCCTTTGTGACTAGCAGTGTTTACATGATGACAACCACTCCTGATCTCTACCTCTCTGTACCCATCTGACTGACCTTGACAGTTTCCAAATCCCACTGGTTATTGGAAAAGTTCTAATTTTAATCTTTTCATTATGTCATAGTGAGTTTTCATGAGACCTTGCATTCGAACTTCATATGGATCATTTTTTTGTAAACATTGATCAGAGTGTGTGCATAATGCTTTTAGTGACTGGCACACATTGAGGGTGTATTTAGTGACTGGCACACATTGAGAGTGTATTTAGTGACTGGCACACACTGAAGGGATATTTAGTAACTGGCACACATTGAATGGATATTTAGTGACTGACATGCATTGAGTGTATTTAGTGACAGACACACATTGAAAAGATATTTAGTGACTGACACGCATTGAGTGTATTTAGTGACAGGCACACATCGAAGGGATATTTAGTGACTGACATGCATTTAGTATATTTAGTTTAGTGACAGGCACACATGGAAGGGATATTTAGCGACTGACATGCATTGAGTGTATTTAGTGACTGGCACACATTGAGGGTGTATTTAGTGACAGGCACACATGGAAGGGATATTTAGCGACTGACATGCATTGAGTGTATTTAGTGACTGGCACACATTGAGGGTGTATTTAGTGACTGGCACACGTTGAAGGGATATTTAGTGACTGGCACACATTGAATGGATATTTAGTGACTGGCACGCATTGAGTGTATTTAGTGACAGGCACGCATTGAAGGGATATTTAGTGACTGTGGCAGACACTGAAGGGATATTTCATGACCAACACACAAAGGGATATTTAGTGACTGGCATACAATAAAGGAATATTTAGTGGCTATGGCAGACAGTAAAGGGATATTTAGATAGTGATTGACATACAATAAAGGGATATTTAGTAATTACAGCAGACATTAAAGGGATATTTAGTGACCAACATACAATAAAGGGATATTTATTGACTGTGTTAGAACTGAAGGGATATTTAGTGAAATTGCAAGAAGCCATAATTAAAAACAGCCAGAACTGTGTGGGTGATTTATGTGACACGTGACATGGTGTGCTTGCAGATCCCAGTGTATCAGAGAGGGGGCACCATCATTCCACGTAAACTGCGACCTCGTCGTTCTTCATCCCTCATGTTTGAAGACCCCTTCACACTTTTTGTCGCTCTGGACTCCAAGGTAACAAGGATCTGGAACTGCTCTAAGTTCATGGGGACCTGGTACTATTCCAGGTCACAGGGACACAGAGCAGTTCCATGGTAACTAGAGTCAGTTTCAAGGTGACAGGGATCTGGAACTATTTCAAAGTCCTAGGGGATCTGGAACTGTTTTATGGTAACTTTATTATCATATCTGAAACTGTTACAAAGTAACAAGGATCTGGAACTGGTGTGTGTGTGTTACTGTTGTTATTTTCTCAGATTGATCATCTGATTATAGGCATGTATATAATGACTTGCCTCTGGCTCAGGGTGCTTTCAGATAAAGAGTTCTAGCATATCACACACAGAGTCACAAGCATAATGCTACAGCAGGTCTGTCAAAATGTGTTGTGTAGCTTGTTCACATGGACTGACTAATGGTTAGTGAGATGTATGGTGTTAGTATGGGATGGGGGTGTTTGTATGGTGGGGTGTTAGTATGGGATGGGGTGTTTGTGTGGTGGGGTGTGTGATGTTAGTATGGGATGGGGGGTTGTTTGTGTGGTGGGGTGTGTGATGTTAGTATGGGATGGGGGGTTGTTTGTGTGGTGGGGTGTGTGATGTTAGTATGGGATGGAGGGTGCTTGGTTGGGTGTGTGGTGTTAGTATGGGATGGGGGGTTGTTTGTGTGGTTGGGTGTGTGGTGTTAGTATGGGATGGTGGGTTGTTTGTGTGGTTGGGTGTGTGGTGTTAGTATGGGATGGGGGGTTGTTTGTGTGGTTGGGTGTGTGGTGTTAGTATGGGATGGGGGGTTGTTTGTGTGGTTGGGTGTGTGGTGTTAGTATGGGATGGGGGGTTGTTTGTGTGGTTGGGTGTGTGGTGTTAGTATGGGATGGGGGGGTGTTTGCATGATGGGGTGTGTGATGTTAGTATGGGATGGGGTATATTGTTTCTTGTTACAATGGGATGTGTGGTGGGGCATATAGTGGTAGTATGGGAAAGGTATGTTGGATAAGCACTAAGCCCACATTGTGTGTTGCAGCATGAGGCACTAAGCCCATGTGTGTTGCAGCATGAGGCACTAAGCCATGTTGTGTGTTGCAGCAAGAGGCACTAAGCCATGTTGTGTGTTGCAGCATGAGGCACTAAGCCATGTTGTGTGTTGCAGCAAGAGGCACTAAGCCATGTTGTGTGTTGCAGCATGAGGCACTAAGCCATGTTGTGTGTTGCAGCAAGAGGCCAACGGACAGCTGTTTGTGGACGATTACCACTCCTTCCGCTACAAGCAGGGAGCCTACGGCCTCATCTCTTACTCTTTTACCAACCACAAGCTTCATAGCAAGTAAGCACCTTGGCAGTGTGGGCCCCTCTTCAGTGCCTACCCCTCTGCATAACTAGAGTGTGGGTGTTGGGGGGGTGGGGGGTCCTCTTCAGTGCCTACCCCTCTCCATAACTAGAGTGTGGGTGTTGGGGGGGTGGGGGGTCCTCTTCAGTGCCTACCCCTCTCCATAACTAGAGTGTGGGTGTTGGGGGGGTGGGTGGGTCCTCTTCAGTGCCTACCCCTCTCCATAACTAGAGTGGGGGGGTGAGGGGGTCCTCTTCAGTGCCTACCCCTCTCCATAACTAGAGTGGGGGGGTGGGGGGGTCCTCTTCAGTGCCTACCCCTCTCCATAACTAGAGTGTGGGTGTTGGGGGGTGGGGGGGTCCTCTTCAGTGCCTACCCCTCCCCATAACTAAAGTGGGTGTTTTAAAGTTGTATGCTGGGATCATTTGACACAGTTACTTCCCTTCACATGGGATTTCATAGAGAAAGGGCAGCAGCCGGTCTGAGGCCAACTGGGTTAAAAGATGTGTTTCACAATGTTACAAGATGTGTTACACACAGAGGACATTATGCAGAGTTACAAGATGCAGTACTTGCAGTTCTATAAAAATGTCGAAATGAACACTGTTTTAAACACCTGTAACATGTCCAGAGACATGATAGGTACTAGGGTCGGTAACCTCCTATGCACCAGTCTTGTTTACCATATTAGTTTTATTCCCTCTCCTCTACTCCCCCACCCCGTTGCACCCCATGTTTTTTCATTTGTTTTTCAAAGCTAGTACTCCCATCAACATCAATTCAGTTTAGTTTCTCACTTATCACAGCAGATTTATTTATTTACATTCCGTGGAGCATTCCAATGAAGGAGTGCTGCTTTTGGTCCACCATGAATAAACCAAGGTGTCTTTTCCCACGGTCCTCAACTCTTCCTGCCCTCAGCTTGGGGTGGGGGGGGGGGGGGGGGGGTCTGAATTTGTGCCGACATACAACAGTGATTGTGTTGTTTCAGTTTGGAGCATGAAGGGAAAGAAAGACGACATTGATTGTGTTGTTTCAGTGTGGAGCACGAAGGGAGAGAAATACGACATTGATTGTGTTGTTTCAGTGTGGAGCACGAAGGGAAAGAAATATGACATTGACTGTGTTGTTTCAGTGTGGAGCACGAAGGGAAAGAATTTACTACCAAAGAGTGGCTGGAGAGGGTGGTGGTTATCGGTCTGCCACATGAACCAAAAAAGGTCACACTTCACCATGCAGGTAAGGACTCCCAGTCTGGAATTCTTGTACTGTCACATAGATGTCCACCTGATTTCACCACCCACTCCTCCTAACTGTCCACCTGATTTCACCACCCACTCCTGTCCACCTGATTTCACCACCCACTCCTAACTGTCCACCTGATTTCACCACCCACTTCTCCTAACTGTCCACCTGATTTCACCACCCACTTCTCCTAACTGTCCACCTGATTTCACCATCCACTCCTAACTGTCCACCTGATTTCACCACCCACTCCTAACTGTCCACCTGATTTCACCACCCACTCCTAACTGTCCACCTGATTTCACCACCCACTCCTAACTGTCTACCTGATTTCACCACCCACTCCTTACTGTCCACCTGATTTTACCACCCACTCCTTACTGTCCACCTGATTTCACCACCCACTCCTTACTGTCCACCTGATTTCACCACCCACTCCTTCCTGTCCAAGGAGGGGAGGGGATCTACACACTGCAGTGGGTGGGTGGCAGACTGATCTTACAACTGCACTCCTTCTGAATCAACTTGTTGGCTTTACAATTTTCGCACATTCACATGCGCTTGGTCCAGCATGAGACCGGCGCAAATGTACACTGCCCGGTGTGGCAGAGACTTTGGTAGCAGTGCCGTGCTGTAGCCTTATATCTATGCCCTACATCTTCAGGCACCGTGATCTTTTGATTCTGAAAATTATATCAATTCAAGCTCATAGAAACAGAAGAGAATTTTGTTCTTATCATAAAAAAGAAGTTTACACTCACAGTAATGTTACGAAAAAATGGGTAAAACAAAGTATACAATGAGTTTGGTGGTTGAATAATCTTTCTGTTTTGAAACTTGATACCATAGTTAAGAAAGGAGGTAACTTTTTTGTTCTGAAGTCGGCCTGGTTAAGTTTTGTATGGTGTTGGCAATGAGATAGGTAATGAGACTAACGCAGCCTGCTTTGTTATTATGTGTGTGTGTAAGTTATGAATACGTATGTACTGCCTATTGTAACTTAGAGCTTGTTGTAACTTAGAGCTTGTTTTCCCTTTGTGTCCAAACATTGTATGGAGTTGATTTGTTAAGTAGAACTCCATAAGGTGGAACTCATTACTTGATACCAGGTTAAAATAAAACCAATGTGTTGCTGCGCAGTCAGGAAAACTACATGACTGAGCAATAACAACATTTTAACACACAGGCGTTCTCACTTCATTCTATTTGGTTTTGACATATATATATTCAGGACTCATGTTACACGGCATTGGAAAACTTTGCTCTCTGTCTCTGAGGCTGAATAAGAATTAACATTCTAAACATTTAGTGTGATCCAAAAGTTGACAAAAATGAACGCTGAATAAAAGCAATAATGTTGGACATTAAAACAGCAACAGCAAATTACCACAGTAGATTGCATAAATTTCTAGAACAGACATGAAACTGTGGACAATTATTTTGATTTGTTGTTAGTTTGTTTTAGTGTCTTAGTGTGTCTAGTGAAAAGTTCAGGCAATCAAAAAATAGTACAGGGCAGGTAGGAAATAAAGTTAATGTCAAACCCTGCCCCCACTTTGGAGACTTTCACTTGATGTCCACCTGATTTCACCACCACTTTGTAGACTTTCACTTGATGTCCACCTGATTTCACCACCACTTTGTAGACTTTCACTTGAGGTCCACCTGATTTCACCACCACTTTGCAGACTTTCGCTTGAAGTCCACCTGATTTCACCACCACTTTGCAGACTTTCGCTTGAGGTCCACCTGATTTCACCACCACTTTGCAGACTTTCGCTTGAGGTCCACCTGATTTCACCACCACTTTGCAGACTTTCACTTGATGTCCACCTGATTTCACCACCACTTTGTAGACTTTCACTTGATGTCCACCTGATTTCACCACCCAGTCCTCTCCTTGCACTTAATGGGTTTGGTTTTTGGCTACATTTCAGTGAACATAAAGCACTTTTTTTCTCTCTTTTTTCATACCCCCTGTAAGTGTAACAAAGTATGGGGAGGTATACTGGAATCACTTTGTCTGTCTGGCTCTGTGTCTGGCTTTGTCCAGAAGGTGTCTTCTGAATGGCTCAACCTTTTGCAATGGCCAGTGAAACTTGTTATGTTGGTGCATCATTGTGGAGCAGTGTCCTGCCAAAAAATTGGGTGATCTTCAGTTTCAATTAATATTTGTCAGGACAGCATCTCCTGAACTATAAAACCTTTTGTAACCAAACTTGGTATGGTGATAATCATCATAAACCGGAGTGTCAGACAAACAAGTCTGGTTGCTGTTTTCAAGGTCAAGGTCACAGAGCTCGCAAATCAGGCTATGACTGTTTCTGTTGTATCTTCTGAACTTCCGATCCTTTTGCTACCAACCTTTGATTGTGCATTATCACAAGCCAGATTGTCTTGCAAAATGATTGGATTGTGGTGTTAGGGTCAAGGCCACAGGAAACTGTCAGAACTTCATTGACTGTCAGTTGTATATTTTTTCTATAAAGATTGTTTTGTGGTGATCTCAGACCAAGGTCAAGTTCATGGTGAGGGTTGATAAAACGAAAAGAAAAAAAGATTGTTGTTCCTGCTCTATCTTCTGAGCTCCTTTGGCAACCAGACTGTTTGATGGGTGTATTGTAACAAAGTCAAACTCCGTTCAAAGTGAAGGTCACAATGATGGATCAGAGCTTCATTGGATCTTTGTCCATTCTATGTTATTGTCTGTACCACTGTTATCTTTGCAACCAAACTAGGTCTGTGGATGTACTGTTACTAATAGCCAGACATAGCGCTAAGAAGGTGAGCATGCATTTATAGTATGCTGCCAGATAGCAATATCTTGAGTCTAGGCACACCACAGGTTGGGCGGGGGGGGGGGGGGGGGGGGTTACCATGCAAGGTGACAGACCTTGTCTTTCATATACTGCTTCTTATTTGTATATGCCAATTTGTTTTCTGTACAGGTCAAACACGTGAGCTGACCTTCACCTTCACCCGTTCCCCAAATGTTTTGACAATCAGGAAACCAGGGGTAAACATTTTACAGACGTGGAGCATCAACTTGCACTGAGACCAGTTGTGTCCCATGAGCTTTGCCAGCAGACATGTGCTGTTAGTGCCTGCTGCCAGCACACTGCCTGCACATGCTGAGTGATGACAGCACACACACCACACCACACACACACACACCACAACACCGCACCACACTACATGCACACACACACACACCACAAACACACACTCACACACCACGCACACAAACACACACACACACAAACACACACACACACACACACACACACACACACACACACACACACACACACACACACACACACACACACACACAGGGAAAAGAAAAAAGAAGCAGTAGTGAATGTGAACTGTGATCATATGGTGCAGTGACTGACAGCGTGCTGTATGCTGAGTGTGACCGCCACAGCTGATTGCCACAAACATGTATACACAGCAGGCACGCAAGGGGAACGCAAAACACTCAACAGTCGGTGTCAATTCGATGTAATAGGAATGAAAGTCTTTGTCAGGGTGGCATTGTGTTCAATTCACTGGAAACATGTCTGAGAGCAAGGTTACAGAATAACTGGCCTTGTGTTGAGGTTGCATGGGGGATGTCTTGGATGAATGTTGACTGAAGAACAGCTGGCCTTGTGTTAAGTTTGCTGTAAGGTGTCCCCGAGGAAGGCTGAAGAACACTGAAAACTAAGGCCAGTCATTACAAGTTTATCATGTTGTTTCAAAAAGAAAATGAAAACACTTAAGCTGTGCCTCATTTTTTAAGGGCTGGTTGAGTGGGTTTTTTGTTGTTGTGTTTTTTATGCCTTTGGTGTTAAAAACAGATTTTGTGGTTCCAAGTAGTACAAATTATTCACTGTTCACATGCATACCCATTGGCTTTTGCAGTCAAAGTGTGTGTTGCTTGTGTTGAGTGCTCTGTGTGTGGTGTGTGTATGAGTGTGTGTTAGTGTGTGGTGTGGTGTGTGTGTGTGTGTGGCTAGTGCTGATGGGCAGGTGAGTGGTTTAGAGATAGGTGAATGCACCAGAATGTTTGAGTCAGTGAGGATGGGAGCAAAGCGTTTCATTTTTGTTGTAATGTTTCGCAGAAGTAATCCACTGAAATGATATACATTGTGCTGTTCTCTTATATTGTATGAAGTATTTGTCTCGCCTTTGAAAACAAGTGATATGTTTGAACAGCCCATTGACATTGTGATCATGAAGATGTTCATGCAAGTATGCAATGATTGCATGAACATTACGTTATGAACTTAGGTGTGGCATCCTCAAAATTGCAGAGGTCAGCAAAAAGCAAATTTGTACCCCTCACGCCTCCCAATATGAAAAGAAGAAAACTCTGGAAAAACTAATGTGACACAATGGGGGGCCCACTCCCACAGGTTGGTGGATTGTGGGCTAAAGTGGGCACACAGCCAAGGGTTGATGGTTTGTGGGCTATAGTGGGCACACAGCCAAGGGTTGGTGGATTGTGGGCTAAAGTGGGCACACAGCCAAGGGTTGGTGGATTGTGGGCACACAGCCAAGGGTTGGTGGATTGTGGGCTAAAGTGGGCACACAGCCAAGGGTTGGTGGATTGTGGGCTAAAGTGGGCACACAGCCAAGGGTTGGTGGATTGTGGGCTAAAGTGGGCACACAGCCAAGGGTTGGTGGATTGTGGGCTAAAGTGGGCACACAGCCAAGGGTTGGTGGATTGTGGGCACACAGCTATGGCTGGAACCACCATTATGCTTCAGTAAAAGAGAGGTGTGGGAAACGCTGACCTTTCTGTTGGCCAAACAAAGTATTGAAGGCTATCTCATCCTTGTGCTTTGAAGGACCGTGTCATTGAATTAATTTGTTGACAATACTGTCTGTAATTGCACCATGACAGTTGCAGTGCTGTGAATAGAAACGTGTCCTGGTCAAAAGCCTGGCTGACACAGCTGGCAGTTCACTGCTGTGAATAGAAACGTGTCCTGGTCAAAAGCCTGGCTGACACAGCTGGCAGTTCACTGCTGTGAATAGAAATGTGTCCTGGTCAAAAGCCTGGCTGACACAGCTGGCAGTGCAGTGCTGTGAATAGAAATGTGTCCTGGTCAAAAGCCTGGCTGACACAGCTGGCAGTGCAGTGCTGTGAATAGAAATGTGTCCTGGTCAAAAGCCTGGCTGACACTGCTGGCAGTTCACTGCTGTGACAAGGCCAAGGCAGCAATGACCTTCATGCCAGCCAAGATCACGGGGTCGCCAGGACTCCTGAGCATTTTCAGAGAAAAGCACAAATTGGTCACTGTCATGCCCATTCAGTGCTGTCTTTGGAGTCATTACTTATGGATGGAAAAACTTTCTAATGTGGATGACTGTAATCCAGTGTTACCTGTATTTGATAAGTGTTTGTGTTTTTTACGCTAGATAAGTAGTTGTCATTGCTTTCATTCTGTACATGGAGCGTTGTCTAATCTGACGCTTTTCTTGAAACAGCAAGAACAGTTCTTCATGAGATGCCTGCACAGACATGCGCACCACACACCTGTATGCACATACACGCACCATAACTGCATACACAGACAGACACACCTGCACACCACACAGACATGGACACACCACACACACACACACACACACACACATGTACATGTAGGTGCACACAAACACTTAATACAAAGTTAAAATTAACTTGTACTGGCACAAGCATACTTACATGTTTGTGCTCTGTTCAGCATTTGTTGGTGAAGGCTGACCATTGGTGTGTGTCAATGTAAAAGCTGACCACTGCAGGCCTGCTAGTTGTGTGTGAAGGCTGACCATTGGTGTGTGTTAGTGTAAAGGCTGACCACTGCAGGCCTGCTAGTTGTGTGTGAAGGCTGACCATTGGTGTGTGTTAGTGTAAAGGCTGACCAGTGCAGGCCTGCTAGTTGTGTGTGAAGGCTGACCATTGGTGTGTGTTAGTGTAAAGGCTGACCAGTGCAGGCCTGCTAGTTGTGTGTGAAGGCTGACCATTGGTGTGTGTTAGTGTAAAGGCTGACCAGTGCAGGCCTGCTAGTTGTGTGTGAGGGCTGACTAGCTGTGTCTCACTAAAGGTTGACCACTGGTGTGTTGCTGCTCAGCTGAGCAGCGGTGGTCTGATTGTGAAGGCCCACCAGCCACAGCACTGTCCCAGGCAAACAGCAGGGAAACTCTTGGTATCTGCTGCAATTTAAACAAATCTTTTCGATACCCATTTGTGCAAGGAATGTAACTATTATTGGCTCTTGCAGATTTTGTTTGGTTTAATAAGCAATAACAAAACACTGCTGGGTTTTGAAGTATTGTCTGTGTAGATTTTTTCTTTGAATGTTACCTTCTGGGAGTTGAATTTGGCAGAGGCTACAGTGTGTTACTGATGACTTCGTTTAAGTGCATCATCCCAATGAAACATTTGGATGTGTTTTCGCTTCATGTTTTGGTGCCGCGTCATCATGCTGAGTGCTGCGTGAAGAAGCCCAGTGAAAAAAGTTTTGCTGGCTGTCCTGACAGTCACTGTCTTTGCTCCTGGCGTGCTGTCTGATGATGACATTGAATGATAACAGAAGGGGATCTTAATTATCTGCATGAAGTTGTTGGGGGGGGGGGGGGGGTAATATATGTGGGAAGGAGGGGGGTTATCTGCGTGAAGTTAATGAATTATCTGCCTGAAGTTGTTCTGGTTGGGGGGGGGGGGGGGGTAATATCTGTGTGGAGTTGTTGGGACGGGGGGGGGGGGGGGGGGGTTAATGGATTATCTGTATGAATTAAGTTTTGAAGTTATTATGATGGGGGAGGGGGGGGGGGGTGAATGGTCTGTGTGAAGTTATGACAGAAGGGGGGGGGGGGGGTGAATGGTCTGTGTGAAGTTATGACAAGTGGTGGGGGGGGGGGGGTGAATGGTCTGTGTGAAGTTATGACAGAAATGGGGGGGGGGGGGGGGGTGAATGGTCTGTGTGAAGTTATGACAGAAATGTGTGTGTGTGGGGGGGGTAACAGTTATGTGAAGTTTTTTGTGTGGATTGTGTGAAGTTGTTCGACTGGTTGAAGGTTTGGGGGGGTTAATGAATGAATTGTGTGTGTGAAGTTGTACTCCTGATGATAAATACCCAAGGGGGCAAGTACTCTTTGGCAACAGAAGGGATCATTGCTCATCATATCATAGGCCTTTTGTCATCAACATTGAATATATGGATATGTCTGTGTTTGGCGAATATCAGATTGTTTGAGTTTTTAACTGAGCAATTTGTTGCCAATGAATGGGTGAGATCCACTTTTGGAGCCAGAAACAGTCAAGTTCAACGGTGTATCAGTTTGAAGATGCACAGCTAACGGGTACAGAAATAGTGTGTAGGTCATACTTGGCAATTGTTTAACTCAATATTTGTAAAAATAAGTGCAGTAGAACTGGTAGATAAAGAAACCTGGGCTATAACAGAAGCTATCTGGGTCCTGCTGTAGAACTGGTAGATAAAGAAACCTGGGCTATAACAGAAGCTATCTGGGTCCTAGCAAAAGCTGTTGTTTGTTTCACTATAGAAAAGAAGGGGGTTGGATCTGGTTTACAGTAAACCACTTTCAGGGTGCCAGCTAGACTACCGTTTTGCCTGTTAACAAGATTTTTGGTGTTTGTATGCAAACAAAATGCAATAGAAGTGCGTCTGGCATCATATAAGAACATTTTCACACACACACAAAAAAAAACAACTCCCAAAACCTTTAACAAAATAGCATGTTGTTACGGTTTTTGGGAATGGTTTTGTTTGGAAAACCATTCTGCACTTTGCATCACCTGTGCAGTCTCAGACTAACCCTTGATCTAACTTACGTGTCCTGCATATAGATCTATTCCTGTGAGTCAGCACAAAACCAAACTGTGTAAAGAAGAAAAAAATTAAATGAAGAAAGAAAAAAATGGGGGGCACACAATACAGCCCTCCACACTTGGTGCGGGGGTCTGGTCCATTGTGAGGGAACCATCCTTCTCCAGACCTTTTTTTACCCAAGAAGGGCGGCCTTTGTCTGACAGGAAAACAAGATCCCAG
>OY757543.1:30835430-30842930 GCA_963584105.1 Alviniconcha strummeri
ACTGGTCATCTGAGTCTGTGGTCAGACTGGTCATTGACGTCTGTGGTCAGACTGGTCATTGACGTCTGTGGTCAGACTGGTCACAGGAGTCTGTGGTCAAAACTTGTCACTGAGGTCTGCGGTCAAAAAGCTCATTAAAGTCTGGTCAAAATTGGTCACTGAAGTTTGTGGTCAAACTGGCCCCGACGTGAGGAAGGACAGGCGGTCACTGGTTCAAGCACTGCCGCCGGTGTGATACTGTTGGTCACAAGAGTACTTGGTGCTGTTTCTGACCACAAGCACAAGAGTACTTGGTGCTGTTTCTGACCACAAGCACAAGAGTAACCGATGCTGTTTCTGACCACAAGCACAAGAGTACTTGGTGCTGTTTCTGTTGGACACCAGAGTGTCCCTCTGTACAAGCCGTCCCTCTGAAGGAGTCGCCTGATTCCTGTGCCACTGGCCGCTGTTCACACCCAAGGTCCTCACTGGTAGTTTGCTGCTTTCAACTCACCTGGCAAACGGGTGGGGATCGGGTGGGGATGGGATGGGTGTGGGTGGGAGGAGGGGGGGGGGAACAGTCAAAAAAACATATGATGGCATCACAGGAGTGACACTAGGTAGGATGTGATACCACTGAGAGATGCCGCCAGGTGAGATTGATACCGGGTGAGAGCTGACACCAGGTGAGGTGTTACACAAAGTGAGCCGTGACACGTGACACCAGGTCAGAGGTGATAGCAGGTGAGATGTGAAACAGGCGAGATGTGATAACAGGTGAGCTGTAACACCAGGTGAGATACTACACAAGGTGAGATCTGACACCAGGTGAGATATTACACAAGGTGAGATGTAACACCAGGTCAGACGTGACAGGTGAGATGTGACACCAGGCGAGATGTGATAACAGGTGAGCTGTGACACCAGGTGATATATTACACAAGTGAGATGTGACACCTGGTGAGATATTACACAAGGTGAGGTGTGACACCAGGTGAGATATTACGCAAGGTGAGATGTGACGCCAGGCGAGATGTGATAACAGATGAGAAGTGACACCATGCGAGATATTACACAAAGTGAGATGTGATACCATTTGAGATATTACACAAGGGGAGATGTGACACCAGGTGAAATGCGACAACAGGTGAGATGTTCAGCATCGTCGTCTTCATCAAAAACGTCGGACTGCCAGGTGTAAGGCCCTAAACTAAATGAGGCTGTTACGGCCATGTGTCGTGTCACCGGCAAGGTAAGGCTGTTACGGCCTATGTGTCCTTGTCACCGGCCAGGTGAGGCTGTTACGGCCATGTCACCGGCCAGGTGATGGTGTTACGGCCATATGTCAGGTGAACTTTGCAGGGAAAGGGCAGGGGCGAGGTTGACAACGACACAGGCTGCTTGCGGTGAACACCGCCATGACCTAGTTAGAAAGAAAGGTCATTAAGAAACTTGGATGAAATAAACACACACAGATAGTAAAACAATGCTTGGTGGAAATAAGCCGATGTCGCGCGATCTGCTGGAAGATGAGTATATACAAATAAGGTGCTCTGTTGGAAGACGGGTCTGTCATAATCACGTGCTCTGCTGGAAGACCAGTCTGTCATAATCACGTGCTCTGCTGGAAGACCCAATCTGTCATAATCACGTGCTCTGTTGGAAGACCAGTCTGTCATAATCACGTGCTCTGTTGGAAGACGGGTCCGTCATAATCACCGTGCTCTGCTGGAAGACGGGTCTGTCATAATCACGTGCTCTGCTGGAAGACCAGTTTGTCATAACTACCACATCTGCTGGATCGCGAGTCTGTCTGAGTCACGTGATCTGCTGGAATTTGTTGATGAGGTTGCGTACCCATCCCCTCATTATGACCAGGTTGTCCACCTCAGAGCTCTGCTGGTCTAAACGGTCCACAGACCCCATTGCGTTTACACCGGAACTTCCCCCACCCTCCATCTTCTCCTCACTCTCCCAGCCCAGCTCCGGCACTCTCCACGCCGTCTCCCGCTCTCTCCCTAACGCCGCTTCCCGCTCTGTCTTTGCGACCGACTCTCTCTCCCTCTCCGTGGCCCGCTCGCCTTCCCTCGAGTCCCGACACACGACCGCCTCCAGCTGCACGCGGTGCATGAACTGGTTGGCGCTGCGGCTGCGATGCTGAGGGCGAGCGAGCCGCGGGGAGTCCGGAGTGCTGTCCCTTTCCCGCCCTCGGTCCTCGCTGTGGGAGCGACTGGCCGGACGACACCGGTAGGAGGCGTTGTCCCGCAGACTCTGCAGCCGCTGGCGGATGAGGGCGCTGGGCTCCTTGCGCCGGACCTCCACGGGCGCCGGCTGCCGGGGCCGGAACTTCTCCTCGATGTACTGCACCACCTCCCGGATGGACCTGCGGGGCCCCTGTCTGCCTTCCGGTGACTGAGGCCCCGCCTGCTGCTGGCCCAGCGCGTCCTGCTCCTGGAACAAACCCGACTCGAAGGCCACCGACAGTCTCCGCTCGTAGAAGCTGTCTCCGGAACTGGAGGAGGAAGCCGAGTCCCTCCTCTGCGTCACGTCCTCCCCGTCACCCCGGTACTGGGGACCGCTGGGGTCGTCGGGCAGCGCGTTGGCCCCGTGGCTGAAGACCCCGGCGCTGCCGGACTGGGCACTGTGCACGGAGATGCCCGAGTCGGACTGCTGCACGGGGCGGCTGGCGCCCAAAGCTTCGGCAGCCTTGCTTCGCTCGGGCACCGCGCTGGGGAAAGAGAAGCGGTCGTGAGGCTGACCGCTTCCCTCATTGCCCGACAGCTTGCCGGACGACGCCCGGTCCCGGGTCCCGGCGGGCGGGGACAGCAGCGGTTCGAACCCGACGGGCAAGGTGTTGGCCATACGGAGCCCGATGTGCGGCGAGCCCAGAGAGTGCTCGCGCAGCACGTGCTGCAGGTCGGTCTGACCCGGGAGGGATGTGGGTGACGTGAGACTGTCGCGGGGGTCGCTCGCATCCTCCTCCCGGCTCCTCCGGCCGCCCAGCTTGAGGGTCCAGGCGCTGAGCTTGTTCTTCAGCGCGCCCACCACGCTCTCGCTGGAGCTGCTGTTCTGACTGTCGAACGACGACGTGGAGATGGACGACGTCCCCGACAGGCGGTTGGGGTTGACGTCACGCCAGGGATGGAGGAGGTGGAGGTGGAGGTGGCCGGCGCTGCCGTCGTTGGAGGAGGACACGGAGGACACGCCGGACAGCCGGTCGGTGCTGGCGGTGTTGTCCCGGTTGGCGTTGGGGTGGTTGATACTGGCGTCGGTTTCGTGGTGGAGAGCGGGGCTGTCGTCGTCCCCGTCGGCTGGCTGCGGGCTGTGGGCGCGCCACGTGTCCTGGGAGGGGGGGAACCTGAAGGTCAAGGTCGGGGTGCCGGGGGAGTGGGCTTTGTAGTACCTCTCCATCTCCGCCACCAGCCTCTCGCCCTCCGCCGTCAGCGTCGCCGTCTGGGCCGACACGGTCCCCTGCGCCCAGCTCCGTGAGCACGGTGGCGGTTGTGACAGTGTGGGTGGGGGCTGTGACAGTGTGGGTGGGGGTTGTGACAGTGTGGGTGGGGGTTGTGACAGTGTGGGTGGGGGTTGTGACAGTGTGGGTGGGGGTTGTGACAGTGTGGGTGGGGGTTGTGACAGTGTGGGTGGGGGTTGTGACAGTGTGGGTGGGGGTTGTGACAGTGTGGGTGGGGGTTGTGACGGTAGGGGTGGGGGATCTGCTGGTGTGGGTGGGGTGGGTGGAGTGGGTAGCGGTGTGGATGGGGAGTCTGCTGCTGTGGGTGGGTGTTGTGACGGTAAGGGTGGGGGTTGTGACGATATGGGTGGGAGGGACTGGCCGTCCTGTGATGACGCACGCTGAGCGGAGGGAGGACCCTGCGGTGGCTGGGAGCGAGAGGTCGGTGTGACCCGAGCCTTGGCCCGGAGTGCCGGAGACAAGGGGGTAGGAAAGAAGGGGGCGGCGGAGAGCGGGGTGGGCGAGAAGGGCGTTGGGGAGAGAAGCTGGTGAACGTTGCTGCGGGGTCTGGGTGTGGCCCGACTGCCGGCAGTCGGGGAAACATCGCCACCCTTTCCCGAAGGCTGTACGACGTCAGTCATCTCCACGTCCGCATCCACGGACGTCAGTGTCGTGCAAGGCCTGGAAGGGGTGTCTGGTTTGTCCGCTGACGTTGTTAGCACGTCTTCTGACGTCAGCCCTTTGGGTGACACCTCACCGTTTCCCGGCAGTTTCTTTCTGTCGGGCATCTCCAGGGAGTATCTCTTGAGGGTGTCCTGACAGAGCGAGACTGACCTGGAGATGTTAGAGTCACGTACAGAGATGCTGGAGTTGGAGTCGCTCAAAGCTTTAACGGCCGAGTCACCGGAAGCTGCTCTGGATCGCCCGCTTGGCTGGCTGAGACTGTCCGCCCTCTCTCGGATGTCCTGGTCCCCCGAGTTCCGGTTCACGTACACCATCCAATCCAGGTTTTCTTTCCAGGATCTTCGCATGACCTCGGTGACATCGGAGTTGTAGCGGGGTCGCGCGGGGCCCGGCACAGCGTCCTGCGGGTTCCAGTCCTTGCTCTGCGACAGCGACGCGCTGTGGGAGAGGGTGTGCACGCCCAGGACGGCGGTGGGCGTTAACGCGGCGGGGGCGTCTCTGGACCGGGGGGACGGCAGGGGCTGGTTGGGGGGGTCCTTCTTGACCCAGGGGTCTTCCTTCAGGTGCGACAGGTCGGCCAGCGAGCCGTGCGTCAGCTTGTCCACGCTGCCCCAGTCCGTCAGCGTGGCGCCGCAACTGGCCCCCAACCCCCTCTTCCGCACCAACGCTTCCTTACAGCGACGGCCGTACGCGTCGTGCAGCGCCGGCACCTTGCGCTGCTGCAGCGCCGCCCCCTCCGCCTCCCAGCGCCGTCTGTAGGGGCGGGCGGTCCCGGCCCCGTCCTCCGGACCCGCCACGCCCTCCGAGCTTTTCCACACGTCCGCCTTCCGCCTCAGCCCGCTCTTCGTCTCGCCGGGCCGCCGTTTCTGGGCCGGTCGCCGCTCCAGGCTGTTGAGGGCCGGCATGCTGCCGTACATGGCCGCCGGCACCCCGCCCCTCCCGCCACCGCGCCTCTTCCGATGAGGCCGCTGCCCGCGGTCCGCGTCGCTGGAGTCGTCGTCGCCGGAGGGGCTGCTGGCGGTGTCGTCGTCGTCGCGGCTCTGTCGGCGCTGTTGCCGCTGGGTGTTGGAGGCGTGCAGCCGCTGGCTTCCGGCGCCCGGCTCCTCGTCCGGCTTCCCGCGGGAAGCGTCGTCGTCCGGCGCGGCGTCCTCGTCCGGCAGGCCGACCGAGAGGTCGTGCGAGGACAGGGGCTTGCGGCGCACGGCTCGCTTGAAGCTGGCGGCCCGTTTTCGGACATACTCGGCTCTCGTACCCTCCGCTTCGGCCTCCGGGCACGTCGCCGCCACCTCTGAGCTACCGGGGAACGCGGCTGGACCCTTGTCGTGGTTGTTGTTGCCGTCCGCGATGGGCTGTGGTGGCGGCTGGTGGGCGGTGGTGTCGGGCGGCTGATGGGCGGTGGTGGCGGACGGCTGGTGGGCGGTGGTGGCGGTGTCAGGACGCAGCGACTGGCAGCTGATGCTGGAGGACACTCCAAGCACTGGCAACGAGGAGCTGCCGGCGGCACTCAGCATCTGCAACACACCGTCCTGCCTCAGACCCTCATCGCCTCAAACCATCATCGCTCATTGCCTCAAACCCTCAGCGCTCATTGCCTCAAACCCTCATTGCCTCAAATCCTCATCCCTTCAAACCCTCATTGCTTCAAACCCTCTTCGCCTCCTCCCTTCCTCCCCTCATCGCCTGAAACCCTCACCGTCTCATTGCCTCAAACCCTCATCGCCTCATTGCCCCACACCCTCATCGTCTCACTGCCTCAAACTCTCATTGCCACTGTCGTCAGCACTCTCTTTCACCAGTTCATCACGCTTTATGTCTCACCGGCTTTAGCCAGACAGCCGCCATCCCGACAGGTCTGAGACTGTCGTCATCCCTTGCCCCACAACTTGCGTCATGTGCCTGCGTGCGTTGTATTGGTCTTGTTAGTACATAACTGTACACCATTGTATGGGTACGT
Organism: Alviniconcha strummeri; assembly: GCA_963584105.1. Classification (NCBI taxonomy): domain Eukaryota; kingdom Metazoa; phylum Mollusca; class Gastropoda; family Provannidae; genus Alviniconcha; species Alviniconcha strummeri. The sequence goes on from OY757543.1 coordinate 30,841,499, forward strand.
GCGTTGTATTGGTCTTGTTAGTACATAACTGTACATCATTGTATGGGTACGTGCGTTGTATTGGTCTTGTTAGTACATAACTGTACATCATTGTATGGGTACGTGCGTTGTATTGGTATTGTTAGTACATAACTGTACATCATAATATGGGTACGTGCGTTGTATTGGTCTTGTTAGTACATAACTGTACATCATTGTATGGGTACGTGCGTTGTATTGGTATTGTTAGTACATAACTGTACATCATAATATGGGTACGTGCGTTGTATTGGTCTTGTTAGTACATAACTGTACATCATTGTATGGGTACGTGCGTTGTATTGGTATTGTTATTACATAACTGTACACCATTGTATGGGTACGTGCGTTGTATTGGTATTGTTATTACATAACTGTACATCATTGTATGGGTACGTGCGTTGTATTGGTATTGTTATTACATAACTGTACACCATTGTATGGGTACGTGCGTTGTATTGGTATTGTTATTACATAACTGTACATCATTGTATGGGTACGTGCGTTGTATTGGTATTGTTATTACATAACTGTACACCATTGTAAGGGTACGTGTGTTATTTTGGGTCAGTATCGTAAAAGTATCATATTATGTGAGGCGCTTCTAAAGACGGTCAGATGATTGCGCTTCAGCGAATAATCCTCAATTTCCACAGGATTTTTTTTTCATCAGAGAAAAGCAAAGAAAGTGGATGTCAGTTTGGTTGCATGTTAAAGCGGAGCACTAGAACCGGCAGCTGAACGGACTGACGGAGTGGGGTGAAGTGCCGACAGGTCTGCAGGCCTACCATCGGCACGCTCTCGGCACGCTGTCTGTTGCCGCTCGACAACGGGGAGTCCGACTTGCGCCACACCTTAGGGGACTGCACACACACACACACACACACACACACACACACACACACACACACACACACACACACGCACACACACACACACACACACACACACACACACACACACACACACACACACACACACACACACACGCACGCACGCACACACACACACACACACAGAGTGTCAACTGAAAAACGAGCAAGACACATGTAATTACGTGTTGATGTTGTTGCTGGTGGCACAGGTTTACATCAGGGTGAAACAAACAAAGCCGACATACCGCTACGTTTGAGTATAAAGTCTTTGTTCATCCATGACTGTGACTGCAAAGTAACCTGTCCAGTTTCGTTGCCCCATTACAAAGTAACCTGTCCAGTTTCGTTGCCCCCATTACAAAGTAACCTGTCCAGTTTCGTTGCCCCATTACAAAGTAACCTGTCCAGTTTCGTTGCCCCATTACAAAGTAACCTGTCCAGTTTCGTTGCCCCATTACAAAGTAACCTGTCGGCGAGGAACATGAAGCCCTGGCTTACCTTGCTTTTGTTTCCTGTTGCTGCAACACAAGAAATGTCAG
>OY757543.1:30847930-30850693 GCA_963584105.1 Alviniconcha strummeri
TACTCACAAACACAACGCTGTTACGAAACAACTTTGTCCAAGGGCACAGGATGTACTTACACATCCAGCTCAGGTCCAGGGTGAGAAATGTATTTATAACCAAAAGTTTGGTTACAGGGTGAGAGGTGTATTTATAACAAAACTTTGGTTACAGGGTGAGAGGTGTATTTATAACAAAAGTTTGGTTACAGGGTCAGAGTTGTATTTATAACAAAACTTTGGTTACAGGGTGAGAGGTGTATTTATAACAAAAGTTTGGTTACAGGGTGAGAGGTGTGTTTACAACAAAACTTTGGTTACATGGTGAGAGGTGTGTTTATAACAAAACTTTGGTTACAGGGTGAGAGGTGTATTTATAACAAAACTTTGGTTACAGGGTCAGAGCTGTATTTGTAACAAAAGTGAAGTTACAGATGAGAGCTGTATCTATAACAAACGTTTGGTTACAGGGTGAAAGCTGTATTTATAACAAATGTTTGGTTACAGGGCGAGAGGTGTATTTATCAGAAAAGCTTGGTTACAAAGTACAGAGTGCACTCACGGGTACAAAGGCCTTGCAGGTGAGCATGCCAGCCTCCTTCTTCTTGCTGATGAGGATGCCTTTCTCAAACAGGAACACCTGACGCGAGGCCTTCGCTCCGTACACTCGGAATGAGCCCTGTCATGAACAGACAGCACACAGCTAGACATCGGCCCCTGCCACAGTCTGGGTACATGTCACCCACGGCCACCCAGATAGCCACACACGTCACCCCTCACTACAGTCTGGGTACATGTCATCCACGGCCACCCAGATAGCCACACACGTCACCCCTCACTACAGTCTGGGTACATGTCATCCACGGCCACCCAGATAGCCACACACGTCACCCCTCACTACAGTCTGGGTACGTGTCATCCACGGCCACCCAGATAGACACACACATCACCCCTCACTACAGTCTGGGTACATGTCATCCACGGCCACCCAGAGAGCCACACACGTCACCCCTCACTACAGTCTGGGTACATGTCACCCACGGCCACCCAGATAGCCACACACGTCACCCCTCACTACAGTCTGGGTACATGTCATCCACGGCCACCCAGATAGCCACACACGTCACCCCTCACTACAGTCTGGGTACATGTCACCCACGGCCACCCAGATAGCCATACACACCGCACCTCACTAAACTTTGGGTACAGCCTGGTGAGATGCTCCCCTTCCCCCACCCCCATTGCCCTGACTGACCTCCAAGACGTCCTTCCTCACCCTGGTGAGGCCATCCTTGCCATTGTACTCTGGCAGACTGCATCTCCTGGATTCCCTCCGTACCCCTGACTGACCTGGTGAGGTCCCCCCTTACCTCTGACTGACCTGGTGAGTTCCCCCCCCCCCCCTTACCTCTGACTGACCTGGTGAGGACCCCCCCCCCTTACCTCTGACTGACCTGGTGAGTTCCCCCCCTTACCTCTGACTGACCTGTTGAGGCCCCCCCCCCCCCCCCTTATCCCTGACTGACCTGGTGAGGTCCCCCCTTACCTCTGACTGACCTGGTGAGGCCCCCCCTTGCCCCTGACTGACCTCCAAGACGAGCTCCCCCAGCCTGGTGAGGTCCTCGCCAGCGTAGTCCTCCAGCTGACTCTGCACCTCCTGGATCCTGACGGCGTGCTCGTGGCGCCGCTTCATCTCGTTGATGTGGTGCGCCATGTCCGTCATGTGACCCAGCGCCTTCTCCAGCAAGTCGTAGCCAGCCCGGCTCTTGTCAAAGTTCTTCAGGATGTTCTGCAAGCAGCCATCGACAAGGAGAGGTTCCACATAAAACTTGGATAGCTCTGGAGGATTTCTGGAAAGAAGATCGTCTCCTGCCTGGCGTAAGCTCGTTCCAGTTCACTGCGGATGGTGAGACGCTTGTGTTGATGAACAATTTGTCTACACTAGGCTACTGTTCTGAGAGACTCTTCTAAAGACTAGAGGTCAGCGTGACCTGGTTACAATGACCTCCTCAAGCCGTCTCCTGTGTGGGCTGAGACTGTACTGATGACATCGGTCCCAGGCATGAACAGCACGGAAATAAACAGTCTAACAGGAAAACAGCGGGAAAAAAACAGGCGATGGAGACAGGAACTGCCTCTGTCATGTTCACACACTAACTGCATCTGAATGACCCGAAAGCAGTTCGGAATGGCAAGCTATTTTTACAACAAACAACTTTCAATGACTGGAAGGTCACAATATGAAGGTCATGGAGAGGTCATGGAAACAAATAATAGCCAGCTGGACACTCTGTGGCCATTCCTCTTCTCAAATCACACACACACACACACACACACACACACACACACACACACACACACACACACACACACACACTCACACACACACACACACACACACACACACACACACACACACACACACACTCATACATACACACACACACACACACACACATACACACACACACACACACATACACACACACACACACACACACACACACACACACACACACACACACACACACACACACACACACACAGACCTGAAGCAGCAGGTGGTACTTGAGGATCCGCTGGACGGGTCTGAGCAGGTAGGCCCCGAGCGGCAGGCCGTGACCCAGCGACACCTGACACGCCTTGCACACCTCCGACAGCTCCGCGTCCTGCATGAACCGCGTCAGCACCTCCACCGCCCTGTCAGCACACAGGAACATAGCTACACCTCTTGTATGAACCTCGTCACCGCCCCCCGCCCCCCCCCCCCCTCACACACACACC
>OY757543.1:30850893-30868393 GCA_963584105.1 Alviniconcha strummeri
GTTATCTAGTCACCCTGCAACACAAACACACGTACATCCAGCGTTATCCAGTCACCCTGCAACACAAACACCTGTATAGCGTTATCCAGTCACCCTGCAACACAAACACCTGTATAGCGTTATCCAGTCACCCTGCAACAAAAACACATGTATAGCGTTATCCAGTCACCCTGCAACAAAAACATGTACACCTAGCGTTATCCAGTCACCCTGCAACACAAACACACGTACAGCGTTATCCAGTCACCCTGCAACACAAACACACGCACAGCCAGCGTTATCCAGTCACCCTGCAACACCAACACACGTGCAGCCAGCGTTATCAAGTCACCCGGCACGGGCAGATACAGCGAACGTTATCAAGTCAACCTGCAACACAAACACACGTACAGCAGATACAGCTAGCGTTATCAAGTCACACTGTACCACAAACATATGCGCAGATATATATAGCTAACGTTAGGTTATCAAGTCTGAATCCACTTTGAGAGTGCATTATCAAATACAAGCGAACACACACGCAAACCGAAACAAGCGAAACTGATCATTCACGCAAGCACATCGCAACACTCACCCGCTAAAAGGACAGTACATTAACAAGCATGAAAAGCAGGAAGACGAATCTATTACTTGTATGAATGTTCACAGACGATGTACCTTTCAGTGTGTGGTGAGAAAACCTGCGGCACAAAGCAGCACACAAAGCAGTACACAAAGCAGCACACAAAGTAGTGTGAAAGCAATCGCTACTACGAGCCACCTTCTGAGTCGTGAGTCACATCTTGTGCCATGAGTCACGTTCTGTACCATAAGTCACGTCCTGTGCTATAAGTCACGTCATGTGCTGTGAGTCACATCTTGTGCCATGAGTCACGTCCTGTGCTGTGAGTCACGTTCCGTGCCATGAGTCACGTTCTGTGCCATGAGTCACGTTCTGTCATGACTCACACGGCCCTTCAACATGCACCCGCTGGTATGCAACCCCATGACCTGACTCCTCACTTTCCATCCCACTATCAAAAATCAGAAGAAGAAAAAGAAAAAAAGAAGAAAAAAAGAATAATAATAATAATCCTTCGCTCATGTTTCTCGTGAGCATAGCATATTAATTAGTATGGGCGTGTTTTCAATAAGCTGACACTCGGCAGACCGAACTGCACGGGAAACGGAAGAACAACTGCAGGTCTCAGTAACTGACATTCTGCAAGGTTCGTGTTGCTTGCTGTGGGTATCGTCATTCCACAAACACCGTGCCCTCTGAAATGGGGTCGTCACAGTGACTTTGCCCGCTGCTATGTGAAAGTGAACTGAACGAAGGCGCCAAACCGACAAGGACACCAACGCTCGCACACGCTAAAACTCCAAACACGTCATCTGTTTCACAAGGCGACACAGAAATTAAATTTGCAAGCCAAGTAAAAAACGTGGGCGTTAACACAGACAGCGAGTGCTACCTGACATTTGTACCAGGGCGTCACCAGTATCTGCTCGTCAGCCCCCACCCCCACCCCCCCACCCCCCAAATGCCCCACACCCCATGCCGAGAACTGCTTCCATTCGTCAGCACCTCCTACACACAACTGCCTTGTGTTGCTTCCTGTCGCCAGCATCTCTCCTGTGGCGCGACCAAAACTGGTCTCTGCTTTTGTGTTTCACTGTTTCCTCCACTGGCTCTCAATATCATATAGGAGTCAGTACAATATTTCCTCCTTGTGCCGCCGACAGATAAACTAGACTGGACGACAGGTAGGTAGACCGAGACAAATAAATTAGACAGGTACACGGGCAGGTAGACCGAGACAAATAAATTAAACAGGAACACAGGCAGGTAGACCGAGACAAATAAATTAGGAACACAGGCAGGTAGACCGAGACAAATAAATTAAACAGGAACACAGGCAGGCAGACCGAAACAAATAAATTAGGAACACAGGCAGGTAGACCGAGACAAATAAATTAGGAACACAGGCAGGTAGACCGAGACAAATAATTAGACAGGAACACAGGCAGGTAGACCGAGACAAATAAATTAGACAGGAACACAGGCAGGTAGACCGAGACAAATAAATTAGACAGGAACACAGGCAGGTAGACCGAGACAAATAAATTAGGAACACAGGCAGGTAGACCGAGACAAATAAATTAGACAGGAACACAGGCAGGTAGACCGAGACAAATAAATTAGACAGGAACACAGGCAGGTAGACCGAGACAGGAAGGCTAACAGGTAGAGAGAGAGATAGACAGACAGACAGATAGACAGACTGACAGACAGACAGAGGAGAAGACGACAGACACTCACTGTGATGATGGCCTCAAGACTGTTGACGTACAAACGCTCAGTTTCCACCAGCTCCGTGACCACGCGCTGCGCGTAGGTGACGTAAGTGCCTGCCTTCACACTGCCGCCCCTCCCCGACACGCCCCCTCCCTCCGCCTTCCTCTGGCTCCGGCTCCGTGACGGGGCGGCCGTAGGAGCGGCCGTAGGGGCGGCCGTAGGTGTGGCCGTAGGGGCGGCCGTAGGGGTGGAGGCCGACTGCTCGGCCGCCAGCGACTGGGGAGGAGAGGGTGGAGAGGGTGGAGAGGGGGGGCCTGGAGAAGGTGTTGGCGGGGAAGAGCGAGTGGCGCCGGCCTCGGTCCCGTGGAGCGAATCGCCGGAAGGCGACTGCACGGCGCTGCCCGGACTGTCAGAACGCGAGGTCACGGTGACGTGTCGGTGTTACTCAGGAAGGGAAGAGAGGAAGGCACAGCCAACGAGCAACTCCTCCCGGAAGACGCGGAGACCACGCTGCTGTCAGCGGAAGCGGCCGGCCTTTCTGCGCTCCAGTCCTGCGCGCTGCAATCCTGAGGCGGTTCCTGGGGCGACACGTCCGGTATATCGAAGTGCGAGGCCAGGAACCTGCGTCTGGCCATGGCGGTGGGCGACAGCGGAGAGGAACAGCTGAGCGGACTCCCGTTCGGCACCTGGCCTGGTGCAGGTGGGGCAGTTACTGTGACACGGGAGACGTGCGCACCCCTCCCTGACCTCCCAGCCACGGAACTGACGCTGTCAGCGGTAAGCACGCTGCTTCTGGCGCCTGCAGTCCTGCTGCCAGCGAAGTCCTGTCTACTGCCGGCAGTGGCAGCCTCCAGAGTGGAGAGGACACTCTTGACGGGACCGACGGCAGCAGCACTGGCCGGTGAAGCGGCCACACTGCCCCCTCTGAGGGGACTGGGCGGGGTCAGAGTGCCGGAACTCTCACTGCTCTGTCTAGACCTCAGGACGCCCTCCGCGCTCACCTGACGTCCACAGGCCACTCCCTCCGCGCTCACCTGACGTCCACAGGCCACTCCCTCCGCGCTCACCTGACGTCCACAGGCCACTCCCTCCGCGCTCACCTGACGTCCACAGGCCACTCCCTCCGCGCTCACCTGACGTCCACAGGCCACTCCCTCCGCGCTCACCTGACGTCCACAGGCCACTCCCTCCGCGCTCACCTGACGTCCACAGGCCACGCCCTCCGCGCTCACCTGACGTCCACAGGCCACGCCCTCCGCGCTCACCTCGTCCTTGACGCTACCGCTGCTGCAGAGCGGCTTGCGGATGGAGTCGGGGATGGTGATGGGGACAGGTCGGATGGTGGTCTGCAGCGGCTTCATCACCAGGGGCTGTCCCCCCGTCACCTCCCTCACACAGCTGACCCTGAGAGGTGCGGCAGGGGGCGGGGTCTGCTGGCTGCTCGTGTCGTCATTAGCACTGTCTGCCGGAGAGGGACGGGAAGGGGGCGTGGTCTGCGGGACGCTCGTGTCGGTAGCGGCGCTGCGCCCCAGTGAGGGTGTGGACGGGGCGGTGGTGCGGTGGCTGCTCCGCTGGTGACCGACGTCAGCGCCGACCGCGGCCATGGTCAGCCAGTGTGGCTGCATACTGGGCGAGGTGAACGGAGAACCGCCGCTGCTCCTCCCGCCCGCATTGACCCCGGAAGACTTGCGCGAGGGTCCGGGCAGCTCCAGCTGACCGCCGCACAAAGCGTCCAGCGGCACGACTGACCGGTCCGCCATGGCCGGCGCTGGGCGGGTCTCACCGTCCACGTCCTCAGCCGTGTCCGCTCTTCGCTCGTCACTCGCTGACGCCACTCGCTTTAACGGCACTGTCGTCGTGGTCACACCCGAATCCGCCACGGAAGGCATCGAAACACGGTCGGAGGTCATACACACAGAGTCAGAGGTCAGCGACTCCCCGTCCGAGGTCAGTGACACGGGGTCCGAGGTCAGCGACTCCCGGTCCGAGGTCAGCGACAGGCGGTCCGAGGCGGGCCCGGTGAGGTTGGAATCGCTGGAGGTGTGTGAGGGCAGGTCGGAGCAGCTCTCCTCGCCGTCCTCACTCAGGTTGGGCCGCTTGTGCTGCAGGCGCTGGGGAGACGTGGAGGACAAGGAGGACAGGGAGCTGACGCTCAGCGGGCGCTTCTTCACCTGCACGCAGACAGCACGGCGCCTCTGACTGCCTACTGCACGGACCCAGACAGGACCAAAACAAAGCACAAACAAAACAAAGCAAAGCACAAACAGAACAAAGCAAAGCACAAACAGAACAAAGCAAAGCACAAACAAAACAATGGATTCCTTCTACACTCTGGCTGCCTCGAGTAGACATCGTAGCGAGATTTGAGAAAGTCAGAACGAAGTCCGGACGAAGTTTGGAAAGAGTCGGGAAGCGGTCAGAAAGACGGTGGAAAGAGGTCAGGACGAGGTCAGGAAATTTCAGGAAGAGGTCAGGAAGACAGCGGGAAGAAGTCTGGAAGAGGACAGGAAGACGGCGGGAAGAAGTCCAAGCAGGGAACAGTTACATACAGGCCTACCTTGTCTGTGTCTGTTACATCATCACCATCAGTGACACATGACCGTTGTAAGGGAACAGGCCTACCTTCAGTGACACGGGACCGTTGTAAGGGAACAGGCCTACCTTCAGTGACACGGGACCGTTGTAAGGGAACAGGCCTACCTTCAGTGACACGGGACCGTTGTAAGGGAACAGGCCTACCTTCAGTGACACGGGACCGTTGTAAGGGAACAGGCCTACCTTCAGTGACACGGGACCGTTGTAAGGGAACAGGCCTACCTTCAGTGACACGGGACCGTTGTAAGGGAACAGGCCTACCTTCAGTGACACGGGACCGTTGTAAGGGAACAGGCCTACCTTCAGTTACACAGGACCGTTGTAAGGGAACAGGCCTACCTTCAGTGACACAGGACCGTTGTAAGGGAACAGGCCTACCTTCAGTGACACAGGACCGTTGTAAGGGAACAGGCCTACCTTCAGTGACACAGGACCGTTGTAAGGGAACAGGCCTGCCTTCAGTGACACGGGACCGTTGTAAGGGAACAGGCCTACCTTCAGTGACACAGGACCGTTGTAAGGGAACAGGCCTACCTTCAGTGACACGGGACCGTTGTAAGGGAACAGGCCTACCTTGTCCCTGTCACCATCCCCGGGCGGCTCCATCACCATCAGCGACACGGGCCGCTGGCCCGGGAAGTCACGACATGACGTCACGAACAAGCGGTGGTGACTGTCAGGGTCTGTGATCCAGAAGCCGGGGTAAGCAGCCGTCACGCATGAACGGCTTTGACTGACGGCCGTCTGCTGGTCCTGATGTACACGGCTCGGGGTGGCGGAGCCCGTGAAGTCGTTGTCGTCGTTGGCGCTGGAAGCCGCGAGGTTGTCGTAGATGCTGAGCAAGGAAGGGGCCAGTTCAAGGGAAGAGCCTGCATCACAAGATGACGTCATTGTTTGAACGATGACCAGACATAACGTCACGGTGTGCAGTCATTATTGTAACGTCACTAAGTAAGTCAGTCAGTAAACATGGTGCTTAACGTCCACAGAAACCGTAAGGCTTATTAGGGACGGGGAGAAGGGGGGGGGGGGGGCGGAGATTATATACCTATAGCTACACTGTCACCACCAGAATGACTCCTGCATTAAGATGGGCAGCGATGAGAGCCATTTTAATGTTTCAGTAGGAAGTTATGGACAAAGTCACAAGACAGTGTCCACAAACCACAACCTTTCTAAAGAGAAAGGAGAGCCGAAGCGGTATCGAACCGAGGTCCTTCCGCTTACCAGCCTAACGCCTTACCGCTAGGCCAAACCGGTTCACAAGGTCACTGTCTGAATGAATGCTGATTTTTATGGGAAACTGGTCAACGTCACTGAAACGTGACGAGTTTTGCCAAGTGCAGACACGAGCCACAGCCTCCCTAACGGCACGCCACCATTACGACTGCTCGGTTGCCAGTTCTAGACACGAGTCCATTATCTGCCAACATGCACACTGCACACTTAAGTCGTCAAAAGCACTATACGCACATCTGTTCCATGTTAGGAACAATAGCAACAATACTGAACTCAAAACTGTCGAGAAAACACAACGTTCTTTCCAACATTTCTGCAGTCGTCTGGCCCCTGAAAGTAGGTCAAACTATCAAAACTGACATAAACGTGTAAACCTCTAAGGATCATAATTATTACCATGGGGAGCTCTCTCTTTTTCACAAAATCTCCGATATAAAGGCGCTTTTTTTTTTCTTTTCTTTTTTGTAACAACTTGCACACCAGAAACACGTCACAGCTACAAGCCAGAGTCATGAACGGCGTCTTGAGCCGGCCTCAGTTTGTAAAGACGTCAACACCCTCATCATCCTGAATCAGCATCAGTTTCAATTTGACCTTTTCTATACCGCTGTGGGAATGTGAAATCTGGTGAAAAGTAACAGAAACTGCATAGCGGTATTATTATTGTGCACACAGAGAACAGCGCTATACACAAGTTATCTGTTATTGTGTACAGTAGAGAACAGCGCTATACACAAGTTATCTGTTATTGTGTACAGTAGAGAACAGCGCTACACACAAGTTATCTGTTATTAGTGTGTGCACCAGGGAATAGCGCTACACACAAGTTATCTGTTATTATTATCACTATTACCACACTAAGCGGGCTGGTCAGCAAACCCTCCCACTGTTTTCTGTGAGTAGAAATTGATACATCAGTTCTGCTACACTGATGCTATTGTAGAAATGGTACATCAGTTCTGCTACACTGATGCTAGTGTAGAAATGGATACATCAGTTCTGCTAAAATGACACTGATGCTAGTGTAGAAATGGATACATCAGTTCTGCTAAAATGACACTGATGCTAGGATAGAAATGGATATATCAGTTCTGTCATACTGATGCTAGTGTAGAAATGGATACATCAGTTCTGCTAAAATGACACTGATGCTAGTGTAGAAATGGATATATCAGTTCTGTCATACTGATGCTAGTGTAGAAATGGATACATCAGTTCTGTCATATTGATGCTAGTCATTGTTGAAATGGATACATCAGTTCTGCTACACTGATCAGTGTAGAAATGGACACATCAGTTCTGTTACACTGATGCGGCTAGTGTAGAACTGGATACATCAGTTCTGCCACACTGCTGCAAGGGTATAATATAAGCCAGTGGATGCATTTTAACACGCTGCTGCCGGCAGCGGCATAACCGTAGGAAGTCTGTTGATGGCGTTATCAGGTGTATGGCTTCATGCTCTCGGCACCAGCTACACGCCGAGTCAAGGCGCTCGGTGAAACGCTGGCTGGAACTGCTCGCTGCCATTGCCCCGTAGGCTGCTGCAGACACCGAGTGTGGAGCGGTGGCCGTGCGAGTGATAACAGATGGATATGGGAAGGATGAAAGAGCAGCAAAAATAGCCGCGGCAGTCGGGCCGTGGAGGAATGTGCTGATAAGGAATAACGACACGGGCAGTATCAGCCCCACTCACTACACGCTCTGCTGCCGAATTTCCAAAGTTGTAACACCGGACGGACTCAAATGTTTCTCAAATCGGCACGTCTCCCCCACCCCCCACCCCCATCCTCTCCACTCCCCCCGCCCCCTTCCCCGGTTGTGCAGCGCTGCCCTCCCCCACCCCCCACCACCACCACCATTGTACAGCACTGACACTACAACCACCACCACCACCACCACCACTGCCACCACCACTACGGCCACCACCACCATTGTACAGCACACTACAACCACCACCACCACCACCACCACCATCTTACAGCACACTACAACCACTGACATCGGTGTCTTATCCCCACCACCACCATTGTACAGCACACTACAACCACTGACATCGGTGTCTTATCCCCACCACCACCACCGTACAGCACACTACAACCACTGACATCAGTGTCTTATCCCCACCACCATCGTACAGCACACTACAGTCACCACCACCACCACCACCACCATCGTACAGCACACTACAGCCACCACCACCACCACCACCATCGTACAGCACACTACAGCCACCACCACCACCACCACCACCACCATCGTACAGCACACTACAGCCACCACCACCACCACCACCATCGTACAGCACACTACAGCCACCACCACCACCACCACCACCACCATCGTACAGCACACTACAGCCACCACCACCACCACCACCACCACCATCGTACAGCACACTACAGCCACCACCACCACCACCACCACCACCATCGTACAGCACACTACAGCCACCACCACCACCATCGTACAGCACACTACAGCCACCACCACCACCACCACCACCACCACCATCGTACAGCACACTACAGCCACCACCACCACCACCACCACCACCACCATCGTACAGCACACTACAGCCACCACCACCACCACCACCACCACCACCATCGTACAGCACACTACAGCCTCTGACAGCGGTCCTCTTCACACATTGAACACAAAGCAAAGAGACTATGGGACAGTTTCCTTCCGGCGGCAGTGTGGTGCAGCGTATACTCCATAGTTACACGACTCACACTACCGAGCTCACCACGTCTGTCTCCATACACGACTCACACTACCGAGCTCACCACGTCTGTCTCCATACACGACTCACACTACCGAGCTCACCACGTCTGTCTCCATACACGACTCACACTACCGAGCTCACCACGTCTGTCTCCATACACCACTTCACCTCACGTCACCCCCCCCCCCCCCCCCCCCCACTCCTTGCCGGACGGCAGCCCCCCTCACTCCTCTTTCTCGAGACGTCACGCCCCCCCCCCCCCCCCCTTCACAAGACGTCACTTCCGTGCCCCAGCGGCCGAAACAGACGCGACGGCCAAAGGAATACAAAGACGAGTTATGTCCCCTCCTTGCCGCCAGTGGCTGTGCGCGGGATTCCAAGGGGAAGCACTCAGACTGCACGCACAGTCCAACACCCACAGAGCGGCTCTTGTCGCGCTACTTAATCAATCGCTGGCTCATGAGTCGCTTCTAAAAACAGCACCCGAGATTGTCTTTGCCTTGTTTTTACCGTGAAAACAAATCTTGCTTCATCTAGCGTTCAATTAAATCGTGTCGTATTGGAAAGCCAAAACTGAATGCTGAATACCTGTTTTACAATTACTGAGTTACGTCTGACTGTAGTATCCGATCAGAATACAAAAACTGAAGGCTGCGTCTTTGTTTTACGGACAGTTATGTGTGACTGCAGCATTGACGCCAAAACCCTGCATGTGTTTGTTTTACGGACAGTTATGTGTGACTGCAGCATTGACGCCAAAACCCTGCATGTGTTTGTTTTACGGACAGTTATGTGTGACTGCAGCATTGACGCCAAAACCCTGCATGTGTTTGTTTTACGAATGTTTATATCCGACTGCAGTATCAGAACACCAAAACAAAAGTTGAACGTTTACCATAATAACAGTTATGACTGTCATGCTGTTGCACCAGAACTGACGGGAGAACAGAACGATGCGTGTTTGTTAAAAACGAGCAGTGACTGTCAGACTGTCCCCGGGGCAAGGTTGGGACGGCTCTCCGCGGGGAACCAACAGTAACGCCACTGACTGTCAGACTGTCCCCTGGGCAAGGTTGGGACTGCTCTCAGCGGGGAACCAACAGTAACGGTGCTGTAGCGACCGACCGACCGACCCCCTCTCAGAGCAGGCGCTGCTTTCCAGTTAGGCAACCAGGCCACGGGAAACTGACGAACCAATTCCGAATGAAATCTGAAAGAAAGTATGAGCTAACTCTACAGAAGGCACTAAAATACAATCTACACAGAAAAGCAAGGCGCGACTTTAACAATAAAATCACCTGTAGCCTGCCGGAAAAAGTAAGGTCTGACCACTACATCTGCCTGTTGTCAGAGCTAGACAAGACACACCTGCCTGTTGTCAGAGCTAGACAAGACACACCTGCCTGTTGTCAGAGCTAGACAAGACACACCTGCCTGTTGTCAGAGCTAGACAAGACACACCTGCCTGTTGTCAGAGCATGCTGAACACTCCCTATGGTGGTGCCCCATGCTGAACACTCCCTATGGTGGTGCCCCATGCAGAACACCCCTATGGTGGTGCCCCATGCTGAACACTCCCTATGGTGGTGCTCCTAGCTGAACACTCCCTATGGTGGTGCCCCATGCTGAACACTCCCTATGGTGGTGCCCCATGCAGAACACTCCCTATGGTGGTGCCCCATGCTGTACACTCCCTATGGTGGTGCCCCATGCAGAACACTCCCTATGGTGGTGCCCCATGCAGAACACTCCCTATGGTGGTGCCCCATGCAGAACACTCCCTATGGTGGTGCCCCATGCAGAACACTCCCTATGGTGGTGCCCCATGCAGAACACTCCCTATGGTGGTGCCCCATGCAGAACACTCCCTATGGTGGTGCCCCATGCAGAACACTCCCTACGGCCGTGCCAGTCCCCATGCACTTCTCAGGCACAATAACCATCGAGCCCGTCAACACACGCAGTTACAATCGTACTCATGAACATACGTAGCGATCATCATATCCATGAACATACGTAGCGATCATCATATCCATGAACATACGTAGCGATCATCATATCCATGAACATACGTAGCGATCATCATGCCCAAGAACATATGTAGCGATTACTGATCATATCCATGAATATACGTAACGGTCATCATCCCAATGAACACACGTAGCGATCATCAGAGCCATGAACATACGTAGCGATTATCATATCCATACCTAGTGATCTCCATGTCCACGAACATACGCTGTGATTACAACACACACTGGTATCACGCACATGCACATCATCAAGCCCATGAACATACGTAGCGATTATCATGTCCATGAACATACGTAGCGATTATCATGTCCATGAACATACGTAGCGATTATCATGCCCATGAACATACGTAGCGATTATCATGTCCATGAACATACGTAGCGATTATCATGCCCATGAACATACGTAGCGATCATCATGCCCATGAACATACGTAGCGATTATTATGCCCATGAACATACGTAGCGATCATCATGCCCATGAACATACGTAGCGATTATCATGCCCATGAACATACGTATGAGCCTCGACGTGGTGATCACCATGCACATGAACACACGTCATGCACAATCCTGCACACACACACACACACACACACACACACACACACACACACACACACACACACACACACACACACCGTGTCTGCCATACACGTGTACACACACCGGCAGCAGCCGTCATGCAGAGGGACACGGGAGACAGGAGCAGGCAGTGAACCGTGACGCCCTTACCGAAGAACTCCTCCCACGAGACGGAGTTCCTGCAGGAGGGCGAGTCGCCCGCCGTCACGGTGCCGGCCAGGCGTGATGACGTGCGGCAGTGCAGCTGGTAGTGCAGCGTCTGGCACTCTTGACACAGCACCAGGGACAGGCGGCCGTGACGGGTCTGCCCCACCTCCACCCGCCACCCCGCGCCCTCTCCCTCTGACGTCATCGCCTCCTCCTGCCCGTCCCACGGGGAGGCCATGGCGGCCCGTGCCGGGTTAGCGCACCGCTGCCACCAAAGCACGGCTCGCTCTCACGGTATCCTATTCACCACATCGGGCAAACACCTGCACTGACCTGGTGCGATCTCACTGACGGCTCGACCAGTGCTCGTGTGTCCTGACCACTCATGCACGTGTCTCAGTCAGTGTCTGTGTCCATGACCACACCCTCACAATCGTGTCTTTCTCAAAGTGCTGGGTGTGGTGACCGTGTGTTCCTCTACAACCAAGCGTTTGCAGTCCAGGCATGGAGCAAGTCGGCTGCATGAATGGACGATGGAACATCTGCTCAGTGAAGGCCAGTCACAGAAGGCCTGTGCCAGTATCTCTTCACACCAAGTCTTGCACCTTTCCCCAGTCAAGGCCCGTGTCAGTATGTCTTCACACCAAGTCTTGCACCTTTCCCCAGTCAAGGCCCGTGTCAGTATGTCTTCACATCGTCTTGCACCTTTCCCCAGTCAAGGCCCGTGTCAGTATGTCTTCACACCAAGTCTTGCACCTTTCCCCAGTCAAGGCCCGTGTCAGTATGTCTTCACATCGTCTTGCACCTTTCCCCAGTCAAGGCCCGTGTCAGTATGTCTTCACATCGTCTTGCACCTTTCCCCAGTCAAGGCCCGTGTCAGTATGTCTTCACATCGTCTTGCACCTTTCCCCAGTCAAGGCCCGTGTCAGTATGTCTTCACATCGTCTTGCACCTTTCCCCAGTCAAGGCCCGTGTCAGTATGTCTTCACACCAAGTCTTGCACCTTTCCCCAATCTTGCAATCCACGGAGCCTCGAAGCTAATTAAAGCCCTGCATTCCTCTCTTCTGTGCTTTAAATCGGGTTGCAGAACACACACGTGCTACTGGGATGACACTTTGTTTGTTTCATTCAGTGGAGGGGGTCGATCATTCGGCAGTGATGCCTCATTCATTTGCTTCACGGAAAGACTGGTCCATACTTTTTGTGTCCGAAACGCTTTTTCGTTGTTTATAATTAACTGTGTGAAGACTTTGGTTTCCTTCTACCCGTTCCTGCTGACGGAAAGAGAACAATGACTGTCACAAGGCAACCCTGCTTGTGTTCCACAACACTGACCGCCAAACACAACCCACAGCCCGACACGTCTCGTTATCCCACGTCAAATCACGTCAATTCACATCACGCCACGTCACCACAGTCACGTCAGTTCACATCCCGCCACATCACCTCACGTCACAGCCACGCCACGTCACTTCACGTTACATCACGCCCTGTACACACCTGATGGCCACTCGTACCAGCCCGGTACACACCTGATGGCCACTCGTACCAGCCCGGTACACACCTGATGGCCACTCGTACCAGTCCGGTACACACCTGATGGCCACTCGTACCAGTCCGGTACACACCTGATGGCCACTCGTACCAGCCCGGTACACACCTGAGGGGCACTCGTACCAGTCCGGTACACACCTGATGGCAACTCGTACCAGTCCGGTACACACCTGATGGCCACTCGTACCAGTCCGGTACACACCTGATGGCCACTCGTACCAGTCCGGTACACACCTGATGGCCACTCGTACCAGCCCGGTACACACCTGATGGCCACTCGTACCAGCCCGGTACACACCTGAGGGCCACTCGTACCAGCCCGGTACACACCTGAGGGGCACTCGTACCAGCCCGGTACACACCTGAGGGCCACTCGTACCAGCCCGGTACACACCTGAGGGCCACTCGTACCAGCCCGGTACACACCTGAGGGGCACTCACCAGTGGTGACCAGCGTACACTGCCAGCACCAGCCCTGTACACAGCCTGCTGGGGGTGGGGAAGGATGAGGCGGCCGATGAGACGGGGAAGTGGGGGCGAGGGGGTGGGAGTGGGGGCGGTGGGGGGGGGGGGGGGCCTGCTGGTGGAGGCTACGTGTTGGACACTGGTCAACAGACAGGTGGGCCAGGCAGACGTTTACAACTTTCCGGCTATCTGTGCTGGCCAGCCGTGGGGCCCGTGGTGCGGAGCTCTTCAGTACGGAATGCAGCACTACACACCACACACTACACCACATCACACACTACACACCACATCACACACTACACACATCACACACTACACACCACCTCACACACTACACACCACACACTACACACCACATCACACACTACACACCACATCACACACTACACACTACACACATCACGCACTACACACTACACACCACATCACACACTACACACCACACACTACATACCACCTCACACACTACACACCACATCACACACTACACACTACACACAGCACACTACACACCACATCACACACTACACACCACATCACACACTACACACCACCTCACACACTACACACCACACACTTCACAACACCTCACACACTACACACCACATCACACACTACATACCACCTCACACACTACACACCACATCACACACTACACACCACATCACACACTACACACCACCTCACACACTACACACTACATCGCACACTACACACCACCTCACACACTACACACCACACACTACACACCACCTCACACACTACACACCACATCACACACTACACACCACCTCACACACTACACACTACATCACACACTACACACCACACCACCCACTGAACACCACACACTAGACCACACATTACATTACACACTACACAGCCACACACTACACATCACACAACCCTACACACCACACCACACATCACACTACACACCACACATCACAATGTGCACACCACACAACTACACACCACACATTACGCTACACACACGTCACACTGCACACCACATCATACTTCACACCACACGTCACACCAAACCACACCACACATCACACCACACGGCACCAGATCACACTACACACTACACACCCGATCACACATCACACCACACATGGCCACACAAAAAGCAGGTGGAATGGTTGTCCCCAACAACAAGTGGACCACAAAAAGGTACCGAACGAATGACTGTCGTCAGCACGCCCGGCCTGGGAAACCCATGGCAACCAAACACGCGCACGTCAGGCTCAGCAGCCGACAAGACAACGGATTGATGCTAACCGTCATGTAGGTCACTGATATGTCAGTGTTGACCACCTGGTCAACCGACACTCGTTGGGAAGAGGTGTGTGTGTGTGTGTGTGTGTGTGTGTGTGTGTGTGTGTGTGTGTGTGTGTGTGTGTGTGTGTGTGTGTGTGTCTGTCTGTCTGTCTGTCTGTCTGTGTGCGTGTGTGGGGGGGGGGGGGGGAGCTGGAGGGGCATTGTAATCTGTAAACCGCTGAGCCTCTCTCTCTCCCTCCATTCCCCCCCCCCCCCCCCACCCCCCAGCGATCTTCAGTCAGTTCAAACATTTCTTGAGGACGGCTTAAATAACGTATACAAATGGTGTGATCAAAATCGCATGGTAATTTATCTTCACAAAACAACATGCGCCGTACTAACTACAAGGCCAAAACATCAGCGTACACCCCTCACCCTTAACCTCACACTAGGAAAAACATCCCGCTAAAACAGATCGGGCCCTTAACGGAAAAACTGGCGGTTTCACAGAGATAATATATGTAAACATTTAGCCAAGAATCTATTTCTGCTCAGCCAACTCAGGCACTATGTGGAAAGTGACGCTCGTAAAATCGCTTCCTAAGCGCACCTGCTCTCGCATAATTATAAACTACGCGTCTGCTGCTTGGAGCGGTGCCAGCGAGTTCGGCTAAAGAAGCTCAGCTCTCTTTACAGGACAGCAGCAGAATTAATCACACCAGATCAGTCCTTGTCAACAACGGACAAATTCAACAAACTCAATATTCTTCCGCTACACATGCAATCTAAATTTAATCAGCGTGTAACTATGTTCAAAATACACATTGACAAGGCACCCCCACATCTGGGTGACTTTCTTCAAACAGCTCGGTCAAATACCTAGATTTGGGTCAAATGGGTGGGTCAAACAGCCTGGTTTTACACGCCCTTCTCTTGACCTACTTAACACTTCAGAGTTTCGCTTTTTCTGGCTCCTCATCGCCCTGATATAACCGTGCGGGTTGACTGGGCGTAAACCACCAACTTATTTACTCACTGGCTCCTCATCGTCTTGACATAACCGTGCAGGTTGACTGGGAGTAAACCACCAACTTATTTACTCACTGCTCCTCATCGTCTTGACATAACCGTGCAGGTTGACTGGGCGTAAACCACCAACTTATTTACTCACTGGCTCCTCATCGTCTTGACATAACCGTGCAGGTTGACTGGGCGTAAACCACCAGCTTATTGACTTACTGGATCCTCAACCTGGAACACGCTCCCACCCAAACTGAACACCTTCACTTCACTATACTAGTTTTAAAACAAATTTGCATAAGTTCCTACACTCTACACTATACTGGGACCGTCTTAATATGCAACTATTGTAATAATTAAAACACCACGTCTGTAACTATATCTCATAATGTATGTATATGCAGTGTTGATACACATCAGTGTGGATAAATTATCTCTGTTACTGCCTGTGACATTCAGTAATTTAGCGGTTCTTATCGTCATTTGCACTGCTGTTGATGTAACTACTGTTCTGTAATACCGTGTGCGTGTCGAACGTAGTAATCGTTTTTATATGCAGCTTCACAAGGATAGATTGTAGGAATAGGCTATTGCCTAAAACCTCAGTCTTTGAGTAATAAAGTTCTGATCTCTCTCTCTCTCTCTCTCTCTCTCTCTCTCTCTCTCTCTCTCTCTCTCTCTCTCTCTCACACACACACACACACAAACACACACACACACACACACACACACGGGCCGAAATGGGTGCTGTGTGTAGGGGCAGCAGTTCAAACGCACCAGGTGAGAGAGGCGGGGTGGGGGTGTGGATGGGGAGGATGGGGGGGTGTCAAACAGGGAGTGGCTGTGCACTGCATATTTACACAGAGTTCCCCGGGGAGCTGACGTCCCACCAGACACGTCTACAGCCAGTGTGCACACTCCAAGGAAACAGTAACGGCACCGCAAACTTCACACAGCGCACCCTTTAGTTCCCTTCAGACCTGCTGAGGGCACCCTTTAGTTCCCTTCAGACCTGCTGAGGGCACCCTTTAGTTCCCGTCAGACCCTGCTGAGGGCACCCTTTAGTTTCATTCAGACCCTGGTGAAGGCACACTCAGTTCCGTTCAGACCCTGAAGAGGGCACCCTTTAGTTCCCTTCAGACCCTGGAGAGGGCATCCTTTATCCCTTCAGACCCTGGAGAGGGCACCCTTTGGTTCCGCACAGACCGAGGCAACCACCGCGATGGAAGCCCAGTGCAGGTGCCGAAGGGAAAGGGAGTCAGTAAGTAACCTGGTGTTTTACAGAAGGGGAGTCAGTAAGTAACCTGGTGTTTTATGGAAGGGGGGGTCAGTAAGTAACCTGGTGTTTTATGGAAGGGGAGTCAGTAAGTAACCTGGTGTTTTACAGAAGGGGAGTCAGTAAGTAAGCTGGTGTTTTACAGAAGGGGGGTCAGTAAGTAACCTGGTGTTTTACGGAAGGGGAGTCAGTAAGTAACCTGGTGTTTTATGGAAGGGGGGTCAGTAAGTAACCTGGTGTTTTATGGAAGGGCGGTCAGTAAGTAACCTGGTGTTTTACGGAAGGGGGGTCAGTAAGTAACCTGGTGTTTTAC
>OY757543.1:30875893-30896025 GCA_963584105.1 Alviniconcha strummeri
ATCAGTGCCAGCCTCAGACCCCTCTGGGTCCTCTCACAACACGGTCTATCGGCATTCCCTTCGTGACGGAGTGACAGAAAACGTTATGAAATCCCCAAGAGAAGGTCTAGGTGAAGATGGCGTAATTCCCGGTCACTTGCTATTTATTTACAGTCGGCCCCGGTACCAACAGGCGCTTGCAGTCAGTCTAGCGGGCTGTCATAATGAAAACGCCCCAGCCAGAGGCCGGCAGCCAAAGGTCACCGACAAGCCGGCAGTGGTAAGACAACAATGCACGTGCAGCACGCTGACAGGATCGGCTTTCCGACATGACGCATCGCTGCAGGCCCTACACCCGACCTGCCCCCTCCCACCCCCAGCAGCAACACCAAGCTAGTCACTGGATTTGAACGTCCTGTCAATCACCCACGGTCACCTCCGGACGATCCAACTCGGTCATCAGCAAACGCACACTTAAACAGCTGCATAACTGTACCATCCGTCAGCTAGCATTTCCTTGCCGCTCAACGAGAGAGAAAAAAAGCATACCTCGTCACCAAACATCAGAGTCTAGGACTATTGACCACTATGAGACAACTGACCACTATGAGACAGCTGACCACTATGAGACTACTGACCACTATGGGGCTACTGACTACTGACCACTATGACGCTACTGACCACTATGGGGCTACTGACCACTATGGACTACTGACTACTGACCACTATGGCGCTACTGACCACTATGGAGCTACTGACTACAACCTCTGGACAGACAGATACCTGACTATATAACGTGTGAACAGGTAGATACCTGATATACCAGTATGGGCAGACACTGATATAGATACTCGATATTACTGCACGGACACCGAGTCGATCTTTCCACATACTCATCACACACCGAGACACAATAACTCATCACACACCGAGACACAATAACTCGTCACACACCGAGACACAATAACTCGTCACACACTGAGACACAGTAACTCGTCACACACCGAGACACAATAACTCGTCACACACTGAGAAAAAAACACTCTTCACATACCGACATATTGATAACTCTTCGCACACAGACACACTAGAACTCGGCTAACCACCAACACACAACCACTAGTCCCAGTTCACACACCGCCACAGGCTAGAACTCTCACATGCCGCGTACGACACACTATAGCTCTTCACATACCGACACACTAGGCCTGTAGCTCTCTCTCTCTCTCTCTCTCTCTCTCTCTCTCTCTCTCTCTCTCTCTCTCTCTCTCTCTCTCTCTCTCTCTCTCACACACACACACACACACACACACACACACACACACACACACACATACGCACACACACACACACACACACACACACACACACACACACACACACACACACACACACACACACACACACTATAACTCTTCACTGACAAACCGACACGCTATATCTCCTCATATACCGACACACTATCTCTTCACATACCGACACACTAGCTCTTCACATACCGACACACTACAACTCTTCACATACAACACACTACAACTCTTCACATACAACACACTACAACTCTTCACATACCGACACACTACAACTCTAGTCATACCGACACACTACAACTCTTCACATACCGACACACTACAACTCTAGTCATACCGACACACTACAACTCTTCACATACAACACACTACAACTCTTCACATACAACACACTACAACTCTAGTCATACCGACACACTACAACTCTTCACATACCGACACACTACAACTCTGGTCAGACACGGACGGGGTTCGCTGCAGGAGCGAGGATAGCTCAATACTGACGCGGGTTCGAGTCCAAGGTGCGGCAAGGGATTTTTCTCCCCAGCTTTCAGTGCAGGCTCTCTTAAAGTCCGTACAGTCCATGCAATCGCAGGCATCAGCATCCGTGAACACGTTAAAAGTCCCGCCGGAACACTGGCTGCCATAGCATCGTTTGGACACGGGAAAATACGGCCCACGCCGAGAGGAGTGAGTATAGCGCTGCTCTTGCGGCTGCTGTGTCTTACCCGGCAGTGAGGCGACCCGAATTTCCGGGAATGGACAATGAAGTACACACCAACTGACTAATGAAAAACCTCTTCACATACCGATACACTGAAACTCTTCGGCACTGACACAAATTAACTCTTCACACACCGACATACTAGAACTCTTGAACGACACTGGAACTCTTCAGTCACACACCGACACACTGGAACTCTTCAGTCACACACCGACACACTGGAACTCTTCAGTCACACACCGACACACTGGAACTCTTCAGTCACACACCGACACACTGGAACTCTTCAGTCACACACCGACACACTGGAACTCTTCAGTCACACACCGACACACTGGAACTCTTCAGTCACACACCGACACACAATAACTCTGCAGGCACTGTGTATAACGCCTCCCACGGACACTCAGTGGAACGTCACAGACGCTCCTCACACAGGGAGAGTGAATCGGCCTTACGCGGACACTCAGTGGAACGTCACAGACGCTCCTCACACAGGGAGAGTGAATCGGCCTCACGCGGACACTCAGTGGAACGTCACAGACGCTCCTCACACAGGGAGAGTGAATCGGCCTCACGCGGACACCGAGACATCGTTACAAACATCCAGGAAACACCGCTCATACGGGTGAAGACCGTACAGTCTTTGCTCGCACAGCACTCATAAATACACCCAGGCTACCGTCTACCTATACCCGCTGACCCCCACCCCACCCCACCCCTCCCCTCCCAGCCCCCTGCCCCCTTTACACATATACTTGCTATCTGCTTGTCGCGAGGTGTGGGCGGAGCGCAGGGGTGTGGAGGGGGATGCGGGGGGGGGGGGGGGGGAGGGGGGGGCAGAGGCGATATTTTCCGACCCGCGAAGATACAGGGTCTCCGGTTGCCGTGAGGCCACAGAGCTCGCCTTGTGTCCCTCCCCGCACCCTCCCTCACCCACAGCCCGGCACGGCGGGAAGCCAGTCGGTGTCAAAGACAGAAAATAAATGAAGAAACTTGATAAAAACGCTTCTGAAAATAACGGAAGTGAGGAGAGCCAGGCGGCCCGAGGCAGCCAGCGAGGCCTCCACGAGGAGCGAGGCGCTGAGAGTTCCGCCGTTGGGCATGCGGCCGGCTGGCACTCCGTCAACTGCAACACCCGCCGTGGCCGCCACGGTCCGCGATAAGGCCGCCCCTGGAAGGAAGACCGAGTGACTCTGGGACTGACCTGCAGGCCCGTCGGTTTCAGCTGAAATACCAGTTACCGACCTCCAACTGGGGCAGGCCGGATAACGCTGTACAGCACATCACTGGGCAACGAAACCGGCACCAGCACTGTAGTCTTCTTCTACTGATGATGGCCGAGCGTCGCCCCGGTTGTCATGGCCACATTCATCACGTGACTAAACGACTCTAACACACATACTGCCGCCGTGTAGGCCACCACTAGCACACTGCTCCTTTTCCCGTCATAAAAGTTGCCATGGAAACCATGGCTTTCTTTATCAACGGAGTCAGTCACAGAATCGTGACGACACGCCATTCCCACTGTAATAACTCAGAGGTGCCCGCAACACACCGCCCTCAGTCTCAGCAAACGGAATACCGGTTTGGACAAAGCATCTGTACCAGTTTGGGCAGAGTACTGGATTGACGCGAACTCTCTCTCTCTCTCTCTCTCTCTCTCTCTCTCTCTCTCTCTCTCTCTCTCTCTCTCTCTCTCTCTCTCTCTCACACACACACACACACACACACACACACACACACACACACACACACACACACACACTCACTCACTCACTCAATCACTCACTCACTCACTCAACATGGTGGGTAGAAACTGAAGAACGCGGCCATGGCCATGTCACTCACGAGACGGCGCACTGCAGCGCCTGTGCAGACACCGTCTGACCACCCTGTGATACCAACCTGTGATACCAACCCGTGATACCACCCTGTGATACCAACCCGTGATACCACCCTTTGATACCAACCTGTGATACCAACCCGTGATACCAACCCGTGATATCAGCCTGTGATACCACCATGTGATACCACCCTGTGATATCAACCTGTGATACCAACCTGTGATACCAACCTGTGATATTAACCTGTGATGTCAGCCTGTGATGTCAAACTGCGATGTCTACCTGTGATACCAACCCGTGATACCACCCTGTGATACCACCCTGTGATATCAACTTGTGATATCAACCTATCATACCAACCTGTGATACCAGCTTGTGATATAACCCTGTGATACCAACCTGTGACATCAAGCTGTGATACCAGCTTGTGATATCAACCTGTGATACCAACCTGTGATATCAACCTGTGATACCAACCTGTGTTATGACCTGCGATATGAAGCTATGATACCTCTCTACATCTTCACTCAAACCATTGCCATGACACCTCTCTACACGTCACTGCAAAGCCTGTGTCGGTGCCAGTGAACAGGCTGGTGGCAGGACGGATACGACAAAATACCAAGCATTGCCTTTGACCTATGCGGCCTCTGAAATTGGCATTACATTTAGGAGGTCATTCAATGACAGGAAATGCAGACAAAGTAAGTGCCCCTGTTTCACCGTCAGGAAGCTTGTGTGACTGATGGAGTTTGCTTGACACAAAGTGAAATGCAGTGCCTCTCAAAACTGGGAAGACAAAGCAATAAAACCGACAGGCATCGGACCGTCTAATCACTAATAACAGATAGCCACCCGCACCTTTCACCCGGGAATAATGATTACAGTGACAAACGATAATCGGCCAAAACCTGATACGTGCTGGTGTATTCGCCTACACCCACCAGTACGTACATCTAACCCGGTCCACCGACACCCACTAGTACGTACATCTAACCCGGTCCACAAACACACACTGGTCCATCTCTCAACCTGTTCATTCTACCCAAACAGATCCACATACACACACAAGTCCATTTCTACAAACAGGTGCACCAATACATAGTGATATAATTATCTCCTGACCTGCCCCACCGCCACAGACAGGTGCACCCATACATCACAGACAGGTGCACCCATACATCACAGACAGGTGCACCCATACATCACAGACAGGTGCACCCATACATAGTGATATATCTCGTGACAAAGTCGGAAACAAGGGTTTATCATTGACTATAACCTAACAATAAAACAACACGTAATCAGAATCTGTCAAACAGCCTGCTATCAACTAAAACGCTTCAGCTCCATCTGTAGGTACCCCACAGAAGATGCAACAAAACAACTGGTAACTTCTTGTGTATTGTCCAGATTAGACTACTGCAACTCTCTTCTCATGGGCACTCCCAGCTCCCAACCGATGCAGAAAGTCCAAAATACTGCTGTACGCCTCATTCTCAGAGCACCACGCCATCGAAACTGCACACCTCTCCTACAGTTACTCAAACTCCACTGGCTCCCAATTTCTGAACGAATAATATACAAAACTGCTTGCATGTGTTACACTGCAATCACAGGTTCCGCCCCCTCTTATCTTTCTGAGCTACTCTACCTTTGCAGTCCTTCCCGCTCTCTTCGCTCTTCGTCAGACACACGTATGCTCAAACTCCCACATCTGGAACAAGCTCCCCCCAAGACATTAGGGAGACTACTCTCTCTTCCTTCAAAAGCAAACTCAAGACATTTCTCTTCTCAGAACATTTCACTTAGGCAATATTGTCCTTCTGTGTGTGTGTGTGTGTGTGTGTGTGTGTGTGTGTGTGTGTGTGTGTGTGTGTGTGTGTGTGTGTGTGTGTGTTTTGATCTGCGTGGCAGGCGCTTTACAAATTTACATTATTATTAACAAAGCAGTTCATTAAGCACACACAGCCAGTAACACTACAGGTCACTAAGTACACACAGCCAGTAACACTACAGGTCACTAAGTACACACAGCCAGTAACACTACAGGTCACTAAGTACACACAGCCAGTAACACTACAGGTCATTAAGTACACACAGCCAGTAACACTACAGGTCATTAAGTACACACAGCCAGTAACACTACAGGTCATTAAGTACACACAGCCAGTAACACTACAGGTCATTAAGTACACCCAGCCAGTAACAATGCAGGTCACTAAGTACACCCAGCCAGTAACAATGCAGGTCACTAAGTACACCCAGCCAGTAACAATGCAGGTCACTAAGTACATCCAGCCAGTAACAATGCAGTTCACTAAGTCAAGCACATCACCCGTAACAGCTGAGTTCATTAAATGCACACCATCCATGACAATGCAGAGCATTAAGTGCAGACCACCGTAACGATGCAGTTCACTAAGCCCAGCCACCCGTAACAATCGAGTTCACTAAGTGCAGACAAACACTGACAGTGACGACGTGGTATATGTATATAGCATATGTATATACCACAGTGCAGACCTGTGTATGCTACAGTCTATACCTGTCTATACTACAGTTTACACCTGTGTGTATGCTACAGTCCTTACCTGTCTATACTACAGTCTATCCCTGTGTATGCTACACTACAGTCTAACCCAGTGTGTATGCTACAGTCTACACCTGTGTGTATGCTTCAGTCTATAGCTGTCTATACTACGGTTTACACCTGTATGTATGCTACAGTCTATACCTGTCTACACTACAGTCTACACCTTTCTACACGGAAGTCGGACCATCGTGACTGGGTACTTGTTTCAAAAAACGTGATATATGCTGAAACTGAAACTACATGTATCAGTCCAAAACACCCAGACATGTCTTAGTTACATGAAACTACCATCCAGTGTGGACCATAAAACGAAACTGAAACACACACCTTTATCAGTCACACATATCCTGTTCGCCACCCAAAAAAAAGTCTGCTCCGCAACTCAACATTAAAAGTCCACATGGTTTTTATCCGAGTCCAAACACGTGCTCCTGTCCCCGGCGCACTGGGCAGTTAGTTGACTGACGGCTGACGCTGTGACAGCCTCAACACACCTACTCCACCGCCATCCGTGTGTGGCAGTCGGCCACCAAAACGCAGGTGTCTTCAGTAGCCACTTCTCGTGATTCATGCAACGGAAAGCAGGTATTCGCCGTCCCGGCTGTTCATAATGTGTGTCTGCGCAACGGGACCTCCCGCCACTCCCGTGTGCTTGCTTTTCGCTCCGCCAGCGACAAAAGCAGATAAGTTCCTATTTTGGGACATGTGCTGAGAACAGGTAGGTACGCTGTGTGGACGTTGAATTCAAAGGGAGTTTTGCGTCTGTAAAAACCCAACCGATTAATTTGTGTTGCCCAAGCAGCGTCACACCATGATGCTCAGTCAGTATTGATTGACAGCAACCAGAAAGAAGTCAGCAAACTAGTGATGCCTCTACCACTACTAAATAGTAGCCGAATAGTAGTCATGTGGTAGTTGTGGTGGTGATAGTGACGGTTGTGGTGGTGGTGGTAGTTTTGGTAGAGGTGGCAGTAGTGGTAGTTGTAGCGGTGGTAGTGATGGTGGTGGTAGTTGTGGTGGTGGTGGTAGTAGCGATGGTGGTGGTAGTTGTGGTGGTGGTGGTGGTGGTGGTGGTAGTGGTGGGTGGTGGCAGCGGGCCTGCAGAAGCCAAAGAATGTCTTCCCACCCACAGGGTTAGTGAATACGGACATCCGTTAGCCCCTAGCCATCACTGCGCGACAGAACCCCCCACCCAACCACCCACAGGGTTAGTGAATACGGACATCCGTTAGCCCCTAGCCATCACTGCGCGACAGAACCCCCCACCCAACCACCCACCCCCACCCCCTTTTTTTTAAATGTCATTACGAAAACTTGTCGTTTTGACGTCGTTCTTTTTTCTCACACATGGCTACAGGTTTGTCTTGGCCAACCTGGAAAGTGGTAATGACACTGCCATTGCACACGACCAGGCTGTGATTTCGTCTCTGGGTTAAAAAAAAATAAAGGGGGGGGGGGGGGAGGATGAAAGAAAAAAAAGGTGCATGGAAATCTTTGCAGAAGGCAAAATCATATGACCGACAATTTAGACTGCACGGATGAATGGATTTCTCCTCAAGTGCAGGTGAATACAACCGGAGTACTAGGTTAAAAAAAAAAAAAAAAAAAAAAAACGCTCGGGACTCCTTCAAATCAAACCTCAAGATTTTTTGATTTTTGTTTAACGATAGCGGACCTGCCATGTTTTCCGTTCCGAGCTGGTGTCTTCCTCCGTCTCAAGTCTTTAATTGTTTATGTATTCAGTTTTGTATAGTCAATATACTCAGTGTGCGTGTGTGTGTGTGCGTGCGTGCGTGCGTGCGTGCGTGCGTGCGTGCGTGCGTGCGTGCGTGTGTGTGCGTGCGTGCGTGCGTGATATCAGTCTCCATAGACAAGGTTTGTGCTTTATAAATACTTTAATTATCATCATTTCAGTATTATTATAATCATAGTTAAAACCCGACACCCAGTGGGAGAAGCGGTGTCAGTCATTAGAGGCGAAGGTCCCACCCACACTCCCAGCATCGCTTTCCGGCACCTCCTCCAAAGGAAGGATGTCGTAAACCAGTGCTTGCAGTTAGGGTCCTACCTCCTCTAAGCAGTCGAACCCTCACCCTCCGACAGCCGAGGTCAGATTAGGAACGAAACACTCGACTCGTGTTACTCCTAGTCCTACACAGTCTGTTGGAGCGGCAACCGCGGAAAGACCCCACGCGATGACGTCACAGGCAGGCTGACTGAGCCAGGACGCAGCGCACGCCGGAAAGCGCTACGAAACAGGTCTCAAGTTGGGGGTCGTTTACTTCTGCAGTGATGACCGTTACCAGTCAGAATAGCCTACCAATTTTATTTTTATTCAGTTTTAACAGCTTTAATTTCACCTCCTTAAACATCACTGTCTCATGTTATGCGAGACATTTGATGTCACAATGATACCTACATCAAACTTAAACTATCACAACAGTGAGATGATGCTTTGAGCTATCCGTCGGTTATATCAGGGCTAAAACTAGCAAAAAGGAGCCGTCTACCCGAAAATATGTTCTGTACAACGCCTGGCTGAGAAGTGACCATTCTGTACCAACCGCACCCCTGGCTGAGCACACACACACACTGACACACACACACACACACACACACACTCACACACACACACACACACACACACACACACACACACACACACACACACACACACACACACAAACTCCTCTACTTCTTCCTTTTTGTTTAAAGTCTTTTTACACTATGTGATATTTGACTGATCCGAAATTTATCAATATAATAAAGTTCAGCAAGTTACATCAAAAACAACAGACCTCAAAAAAAAACAAAAAAACAAAAAAAAACGGCATACACTTATTTGCAGTAGCAAAAAGCAACATAACACAGTTATTTTCATCTGATCTCTATCTCGCACACGCAGAATGACATGGACGCGCATATGACACCCCATTCCGACAGCCCAGTAAATGTCACACTGTCACACCCTGACCCTCTTGGCCCCAACAGCCCGAGACAGCGAGCTCACAGTTCCACGCACGACACAACTTTGCACGGTGTCACCAATTATCAAACGGCCACTCAAAGACCAGCGCTGCACAGCTGATGGTAAAGTCGGAATGTGACCTAAACATTGTACCGGGTCAACGGAAGTCCGCGGACTGGCCAGTCTCTCCGAGACGCTGAACGCTGACCGTTGCAGCCATGGCCCTATATATATATACAGGTCGATGGTTGCAGCAAAACTGATCTGTTATCGTCCGCATCAAGCTGTCTGCCGGAGACGGAGAACGTGCCAAAGTTGGGAACCTGAACTCCCCGATCATCTGACCACAGACACCACACTGACCATGCTGTAGTATCCCTGATCATCTGACCACAGACACCACACTGACCATGCTGTAGTATCCCTGATCATCTGACCACAGACACCACACTGACCATGCTGTAGTATCCCTGCTCATCTGATCACAGACACCACACTGACCATGCTGTAGTATCCCTGATCATCTGACCACAGACACCACACTGACCATGCTGTAGTATCCCTGGTCATCTGACCAGAGACACCACACTGACCATGCTGTAGTATCCCTGCTCATCTGATCAGAGACACCACACTGACCATGCTGTAGTATCTCTGATCTGACTAGCGACACCATATTATACATGCTGTAGTATCTGTGATCTGATCATAGACATCACACTATACATACTGTAGTATCTGTGATCTGATCAGAGACACCACACTGTACATACTGTAGTAGCTGTGATCTGACCAGACAGACCACACTATACTTGTTGTAGTATCTGTGATATGACCAGAGACACCACACTATACATGCTGTAGTATCTGTGATCTGATCAGAGAACCACACTATACATGCTGTAGTATCTCTGATCTGACCACAGACACCACACTATACATGATATAGTATCTCTGATCTGACCAGAGACACCACACCATCCATGACATAGTATCTCTGATCTGACCAGAGACACTACACTATACATGCTGTAGTATCTCTGATCATCTGACCAAACACCACACTGACCATGCTGTAATATCCCTGCTCATCTGACCAGAGACACCACACTGACCATGCTGTAGTATCTCTGATCATCTGACCAGAGACACCACACTGACCATGCTGTAGTATCTGTGATCTGACCAGAGACACCACACTGTACATACTGTAGTATCTGTGATCTGACCAGAGACACCACACTATACATGTTGTAGTATCTGTGATCTGACCAGAGACACCACACTGTACATACTGTAGTATCTGTGATCTGACCAGAGACACCACACTGACCATGCTGTAGTATCTGTGATCTGACCAGAGACACCACACTGTACATACTGTAGTATCTGTGATCTGACCAGAGACACCACACTGACCATGCTGTAGTATCTGTGATCTGACCAGAGACACCACACTGTACATACTGTAGTATCTGTGATCTGACCAGAGACACCACACTGACCATGCTGTAGTATCTGTGATCTTACCAGAGACACCACACTGACCATGCTGTAGTAGCTGTGATCTGACCAGAGACACCACACTATACATGTTGTAGTATCTGTGATCTGACCAGAGACACCACACTGACCATGCTGTAGTATCTGTGATCTTACCAGAGACACCACACTGACCATGCTGTAGTAGCTGTGATCTGACCAGAGACACCACACTATACATGTTGTAGTATCTGTGATCTGACCAGAGACACCACACTGTACATACTGTAGTATCTCTGAACTGACATCTGCTTTTCGCTGTAGGCGGAAACGCTTCCCATACACTTGCAACATCCTCTTCTGACGACCCCGTAATGGCCGCATGAACACTCTCCACCTTTGGCCTCAGCCGAAATCTTCTGCACTGACTGCGGCACAGTGACTCCTACGCTCCGTTCACTGACACACTATGCCGTCTCCACAGGGTGCAAAACAAAGTGGAGGAGTCATTCTGGTGGTGACAGTGTAGCGATAGGTATATATTATAATTATAACCGCCCTCTTCCACCCATACCCCCTAATAAGCCTTATGGTTTCTGTGGACGTTAAACACCATGTTTACTTAATGGTTTCTGTGGACGTTCAGCACCATGTTTACTTAATGGTTTATGTGGACGTTAAGCACCATGTTTACTTAATGGTTTCTGTTGATGTTAAGCACCATGTTTATTTAATGGTTTAATTCTGTGGACGTTAAGCACCATGTTTACTTAATGGTTTAATTCTGTGGACGTTAAGCACCATGTTTACTTTCAATGGACCTGTACATACCCAGGATCTGAACCACGCGACTGGCGGAAGTCGATTCGTTAGGACGCCAAAGCTGTAATCAAGTGAATCAGCGCCCACCACTATAGAACAAAGACCGAGAGACAAAAGAAAGAGAGAAAAAGGGGGGAGGGGGGAGGGGGAAAGAGAGAGAGAGAGTCACAAATGTTCTAAGCAGGTGCAATACAAGACCAGCCAGGTCTAGGCCAGGACTAACATTTTGTGCAGTTTCGCCCTGCTTGCCTGAACACAGTCCATAAAAAGATGTCGTCAACGCCAGAGCATTCCAGTCACTGCCGCCCGGCGTCAGACTAACATATGTTAATTACAGAGTCATAAAAGGCAAGTGGAACACTGGCGTCAGTTAGAGAGTCACACAGGTCAAGTCAGAAACTGACATCAATTGCACATTCACATAATCCAAGTCACTACCTTCTTAGGCAAAGCTCAGTGACGTTCATTGTGACAGTCATAAAGCAAGCTAGAAACTGACGTCAGGTAGGCAGTCACACAAGTCCAGTCAGAATCTGACGGCATTTAGAGATCGAGTCGCACAAGTCAGATAAAAAAAATATTTAAAAAAAATCAATTACAGAGTCACGCAAGTCAGAACCTGACGTCAGTAAGAGCGCCCCACAAGTCAAATCACGACCAGCTAGCGTGAAACTGACGTCAACTAGCGAGCAACACAAGTCAAGTTTAGAAACAGTCCTCAAATTAGGTCACTCAATTGCAAAGCGTGAAAATGACGTCAACTAGCGAGCAACACAAGTTTAGAAACGCTCCTCAAATTAGGTCACTATTGCAAAGCGTGAAAATGACGTCCATCATGGACATTCAAGTAGAGTCAATAGCTCCCAGTGCGAAATGATCTCAAGTCAGAACCGCCTCGCATGTTATGACGTCATAGCGGACCTTCTGACATCACGGAGACAGGAAATGCATTTTACGGTTGTTCCCCGACACCGTGCACTAAGACAGAAAAGCAGAGCAATGCCGGGATCGTCAGCACGGACCACTGACCACGGAATGCCGACTGCTGGGGACTTTTGGTACGATCAGTATCAACGACTGAAAACTTTAGGTACGATTATCAACGATTGGAAACTTTAGGTACGGTCAGTATCAACGATTAAAAACTTTAGGTACGATCAGTATCAACGTTTAAAAACTTTAGGTACGATCAGTATCAACGACTGGAAACTTTAGGTACGATCAGCATCAACGACTGTGCACAAGTCGTCAGGTTGGCCGTGAGGTGAGGTATCTTGAATCCGTCACTGCTCGCCACCGCTCTTCGGAACCAGAACTAAATAACCACAGCGGGAGACCTGCCGGTGGGCAGTTAATCTTAATTGTCCACACTCATGGAGAGAGAACGGCACAACAACAAACCGACCCAAGGACACAAACTGCACGTGCACAAAGCTTGTGTCCCCAACACGCTCCTTCACGGCAGTCGGTCAGGCACTCTGCGCTGGGAACAGAATACTCAGCAAATGTTGATGGGTCTCCATGATGGCACCGGGTCGAACACAGCAACACCCACACTCCCCGCCAAGCTGGGACCCACTCATGTGCACCACCCAGGCAAACAGCAAGTCCTCGGGGTGGCTGACGGGGGTATGCCCCACAACATCGTAGTTTCCCTTGGGGCATCGAGAGTACACTCCGTCTCCTACACAATGCTCTTCGTCTGACACCCGCATGCTGAAAATCCAACAAAACAAACGCTAGACAAGGCTTTCGCACTTTTTCATGCTTTGGAGCCCACATCTCAGATTTACTGCCACAAGACTTTAGACACTGCTCAACCCTTTCTTCTTTTAAAACTAAACTAAAAACTCTCCTCCTCTCACAGTACTTCCATCTCAAGCGAAAGACTAGTGCTTTCACACACCTCTCAAGCGAAAGACTAGTGCTTTCACACACCTCTCAAGCGAAAGACTTGTGCCTTCACACACCTCTCAAGCGAAAGACTTGTGCCTTCACACACCTCTCAAGCGAAAGACTAGTGCTTTCACACACCTCT
The DNA here is from genome assembly GCA_963584105.1 of Alviniconcha strummeri. Taxonomy (NCBI): domain Eukaryota; kingdom Metazoa; phylum Mollusca; class Gastropoda; family Provannidae; genus Alviniconcha; species Alviniconcha strummeri. Next base: position 30,889,660 of record OY757543.1, read on the forward strand.
CAAGCGAAAGACTAGTGCTTTCACACACCTCTCAAGCGAAAGACTTGTGCCTTCACACACCTCTCAAGCGAAAGACTTGTGCCTTTCACACACCTCTCAAGCGAAAGACTTGTGCCTTCACACACCTCTCAAGCGAAAGACTTGTGCCTTCACACACCTCTCAAGCGAAAGACTTGTGCCTTCACACACCTCTCAAGCGAAAGCATTGCGAAACATTTTCACGGAACTGGTACAACTGAAACGGAAACAAATGATGCGAATTTCCGGCGAGGGCGGGGATACAGCAATTTCAATGGCGGGAGAGAGGTTAAGTGAGTGTGTGCGCAGAGTGCTCTGTGTGTGTGTGTGTGTGTGTGTGTGTGTGTGTGTGTGTGTGTGTGTGTGTGTGTGTGTGTGTGTGTGTGTGTGTGTGTGTGTGTGTGTGTAAAACACTGCCTATGTTCAGCGTTTAAATGGAAAATGACTTAGAGGTGCTGATGACAGCAACATGAGCTGCTCTCGGGGTGGGGTTGGAGGGATGAAAGGGGAGGGGGGGGGGGCAGAAACAAAAGTGACGTTCAATCCTCCGTCTCTCCTGGCAAACAGCAGAGACAGAGGGCCCCCGTGGCTGTGTGGTCCAGACAAGCGAGCGTCCTCCTTGAAACAACACTGACTTCATCAGTCTACACAGCTGTAACAAAGCCTGACAAGCAACCTGCCCCCCCCCCCCCACCCCACCCCACCCCACCCCACCCCGACCCCACCACCACCCCCAACACACACACTTCCTGCCACTACCACCCTCCGCCCGAGCTTCAAGAAACTGCGTTAGACCCGGTGCACCGGAATCCAGCCGCCATCGCTGTGGAAGCGCGTGTTCCTGGCAGTGATGAACGTTACACTGCAGAGTCCTCAAGTCGGCGTTTCTCCGCGCCACTGGACTAGCGCCATGGCAGTCAACCCGCCCCGTCTTTTCATCACGCTTTCGGTCTTCCCGTCATATTCTTCTCTGCTGTCCCTAGGAGCTGCTTGCGATGACTCACTCGTACAGTCGTTCTGCAGCATTCTTATGTCTGTCATACGGTGTCATCTGGCACCGATTATGTACGTTCTTTTATTACGTCATCGAGTACTCAAGACAGGCGATGAACAGCTTGCTCGCATGTTTCGTGTTTCTCCACAACCACTGTGTTTCTCCACAACCACTGTGTTTCTCCACAACCACTGTGTTTCTCCACAACCACTGTGTTTCTCCAGCTTCCCGGAAGACTTCAAGCATTTTCCTTGCACCACAAGGACCTGTGGTTCATCCACGAATGACCTTCGCCCTGTAGCTCCGACCTCTGCCGTGATCACAGTGTGTCAAGGAGTGGTCTTCTTTAAATTGGAACATTTGGTGAAAGATTACATTGACTTTTACAGGAGAAACAGGAGTACTGATGATGCTGTTATATGTGTCTTAGAAAAAGTATACTCACTTTCAGAAGAAACGGATAGTTCTGTAAGACTGATGTTCTTTGGTTCTCCGATGCAACATCATTTACTTGTTCAAAAACTCATGAAACTACCAACATCTGTAATTTCATGGATCTTTGATTACCTTACTAATAGACTTCAGTCTGTGAGGCTGAATGAACTACTGTCGTCTTTATTTGTACAAACACTGGCGCACTTGAAGGCACAGTTTAGCGCCCTTTCTGTTCCCACTGTATACAGCTGACCGTAGAAGCACTGGTGAGTCGCGGACTTTAGTCAAATTTGCAGATCATACAGAACTGTTTGAAAAAGTCAATAATGATGAGGATGCACTTATACCACAAGCAATTTGCAAATTTTGTAAACTGGTGTGATAAAATTACTTGTATCTGAGTGTTTCCAAAACCCAAACTGATGTTTATTGACATTAGGAAGAATCAAAGATGTCCCAAACCAGTCTACTGGAGAAGCAGTGGAGAGGGCAGAAACATATCATTACTTGTTTTGTTGTTGTTGTGGTGGTGGTGGTTTTATTCAGCTAACCTGGAAACAGAACATCAGCTCTGTACTGACAAGAAGAAAAAATTAACTCGAAAACGCAATGCTTGCTAAAGCGAGATCTTCTGGAGTCAATTTGACATGTTTGTCAATTGTATAATGCTGTAATTATATGTAGCCTTATTATGGTTGGTTCTGTTTGCTGGGGTGGCAAAATTTCAAAATTTGACAGAGGAAGGGTAAAAAAAAAAAAAAAAAAAAGCTCGTGAAAAGAAATCAGATGGGGGGCGGGGGGGGTGGGGGGGGGGGGGTGGGGGGGGGGGGAACAGGGGACAACCATTGGACAGTTTCAAGACTGCGTGAAAAAAAAAAAAAAAAAAAGTCAGACACTATGCTGACAGCAGACGCAGCAAGCGGAGCGGGCGATTTCTACTCCCGGGAACAAATACAAAACGTTATAAAGCCTCGTTTCCACCGGCTGCTCTGTTGGTTTTAAATGTTAAAAATTGTACCACCGTGTGTGCGTGTGTGTCAGGACGTCTGATGATGATGATGATGGCACTGATGATGATCATGATGATGATGACTTTCAAAGTGAACGGGGAGAGTTGTGTGTACCTAACGATTTGGTTTAGAGTTTTCTCTTATGGTCTGTCAAATATCCAGATAATACTCTTATGGTCTGTCAAATATCCAGATAATACTCTTATGGTCTGTCAAATATCCAAATAATACTCTTATGCAGCGCTCTATCCCGTAAATATTGCCGTGCACGCGGCGCTGTCCATTATGAACATCACAACAAAATCATGACAGTCAACAACAACAACATCAGCAACAGAAAAAGGATAAGTATTGTCACTGTACCTCAACACTCAAGCATTTCACACTCAACCACCCACAGTATGACTCAAAATGACGACACCCAGACACCTACACATTCACACCCACCCAGACACAGACGCACACACACTCACCGTCACACACACACACACACACACACACACACACACACACACACACACACACACACACACACACACACACACACACACACTACACACACAAACATCACACACACACACACACACACACACACACACACACACACACACACACACACTCACACATAAACACACACGCACGCACAACACACACACACACACACACACACACACACACACACACACACACACAAACATCACACACACACACACACACACACACACACACACACAACAATATTCCTGAGGTGACCCTATGCGGTTTACGGGAAGGTGAAAATCCAGGAAGACCAACATATCACAATGTCCTGCCTGTCACCGTCGTCACGCACTCACAGAAACAACGTACCACCTGCATCATAACTGGCACACGCTTCCACGCTCAGCCCTCAGCAATGATGCAGGAACAACGCCCCTCTTACACACACATATACACACACGTACGCGCGCGCGCACACACCTACACACACACCTACACACACGCACTCACATGCACGCACGTGCGCACGCATATACGACCGCACGCACGCGCGCGCGCAAACACACATACACACACGCAGACAGACATGCACGCATGCATGTACGACCGCACGCACGCGCGCGCGCGCAAACACACACACACACACACACACACACACACACACACACACACACACACACACACACCAATGTATCTGACCGATGGGAGCCGGCTGATCGGACGATTTAAGCCAAAAACAAAATTGATATCCAATGATTTTATCCACATCACAGCATGGGTCACTGAGTAAAGTAAACATGGTGCTTAACGTCCACAGAAACCGTAAGGCTTATTAGGGACGGGCGAAAGGTCACTGAGCAAAGGCAGATACTATAACAGTACAGCAGGAATGCCGCATCACAGCATGGGTCATTGGTCAAAGGCAGATACTATAACAGTACAGCAGGAATGGCCGCATCACAGCATGGGTCATTGGTCAAAGGCAGATACTATAACAGTACGGCAGGAATGGCAACATTACAGCATGGGTCACTGAGCAAAGGCAGTATGGCACAGCAGTAGTGTTCACATAATAGCATGGCAGAAAGAACTTCAAATTAACCTACCTACCCGTGTGGGTCAATGTCTCTTATCGTCCATGTCATAGTGCGTCGGCCAATCTACCTGGGTCTTATACCCGTGTGGGCCTATACACACATCTGGGTCTTATACCCGTGTGGGCCTATACACACATCTGGGTCTTATACCCGTGTCGGCCTATACACACATCTGGGTCTTATACCCGTATCGGCCTATACACACATCTGGGTCTTATACCCGTGTGGGCCTATACACACAGCTGGGTCTTATACCCGTGTGGGCCTATGCACACAGCTGGGTCTTATACCCGTGTGGGCCTATACACACAGCTGGGTCTTATACACCTGTGGGCCTATGCACACAGCTGGGTCTTATACCCGTGTGGGCCTATACACACAGCTGGGTCTTATACCAGTGTGGGCCTATACACACAGCTGGGTCTTATACACCTGTGGGCCTATACACACATCTGGGTCTTATACACAGGTTGGCCTACATATACATATATGGGTCTTATAACCGTGTGTGCCTACACACACACACACACACACACACACACACACACACACACACACACACACACACACCTGGGTCTTATACCCAGGTGGGCCTATACACACACTTGGGCCTTATACCCGTGTGGGCCTACACATTTGGGTCTTATACCCATATGGCCCGGTCCATTTTGGCCATGTGCCCATGTGGGCCTACATATCTGGGTCTTATATCCCTTTGGACCAATCCATCTGGGTCTTTTACCCGCGTGGGCCAAACAACCTGGGTCGTATACCTGTGTGGGCCAATCCACCTGGGTCTTATACCCGCGTGGGCCAATCCACCTGGGTCGTATACCTGTGTGGGCCTAGGCTCATAGCCAACCAAGGTGTGGGCCTACCTGTCTGGGATGATCACGATGATCAGACAGCCATGTGGGCATTGTGCTTACGTGTCAGTTTATAACGGTACGGTCAGTTTATAACGGTACGGTCCAATGGTCAGACAGCCATGTTGGCACTGTGCTTACGTGAGTGACACAAAAATAAATAAGTAAACATGGTGCTTAACGTTACACACGACACACGACTGGTGTCAGTTTTTAACGGCATGGTCCTGGCCCGGCTCCGCCAGAAGGTGACGTGCCATGACGTCACGCACCTAGTCAGTGCCGGCGCAGGTATTTATGGCCAGATGAAGGGTGTCACCAACACCGACTGCTTCTCCTCCTGTTCACCAGTCCAGGTTGGCTGTAAGTTGTGTTACAAACACGGGGGGAGGGGGGGGGGAGAGAGAGAGAGAGAGAGAGAGAGAAAGAGTGAATGAAACATAAGATACAAGAATTTTATTTTCGCATAAAATTCTACAAGAATTTTATTTTAGCCAAGTACAAGTTTCATTATAGCTCAGGAGCAGTGTGAAAGTCGAGCCGCCGTCCTGGTCCCTAACAGTCCTTAATAATTATGGTCTCTGTGGACGTTAGGCTACATTTGACGAAGTACGCGGAATACTTCAATCTTGACGTCAATTCATTCACCACCAACACCACATTCATAAATGCGTACAACTACAACACTATTATTAAAAACGTATCGTTGAGCCAAGTAAAGCCCATGCACACATTCACGCCATTCATTTAAAAAAAAAAAAAAAAAAGTTTTTTGTTGTAAAATATTTGACCGACAACTTCAGGAGAGAGAGTACATGCGCTACGCACTGCCACAAATCTGAGAGAGAGAGAGGGTGGGCAGCGACAGCAAGAATTACAAGGGCAGGCGAAACTAATGACCCTAACCCTTATGTCTTTACTGAAAAGAAACAAACTGACCTTCAATCAAAGCTAGGCAGCCGAATAAGGTTTCGCGGACCTGTTCACCAGATCGCTGCGCTGAGTACTCCTCACAGAGTGATTTGCCTGCAGAGTGACCGAGTTGCCTTCACAAGCCCAAACTTTGAATGCAGTGCACACAACTCGGGACGCCATTCCGTGTAGGAGGTGAAGGCAGTGTCTTCCTGAAGCCCGGACGGTAACGACACAGCGGGACATGACATCGCGGCGCGCCACTGCACTCACTGAGTCACTCACTCGCTGTCTGTGCCGCGTGTCGTCTGCTGCGCGCTGTGACTACGGCGACCCCCCCCCCCCCCCCCCCCCCCCCCCCCCCCCCACACACACACACACACACATCTCCCCGTGTGTCAGTGGGGAAGGCCAGTGACACTGGCTCAGTCACCGCCAAGCCGCAACACCTTTATCAAGCAGCAGGCAGAATAAACACACACACACAGAATAAACACACACACACACACAGACAAAACACAGTCACAATCGGTGACAGGTTATAGGCCAGGTCA
>OY757543.1:30896225-30930982 GCA_963584105.1 Alviniconcha strummeri
ATTCAGGCCCTGGTGCATGAGGTGTGAGTCTTTACGAGGGGTGGTTTTTAACTCTAGACTTTACGTGATGGTGTTTACATGACCGATCAGACTTTAAGTGGTGGTGTTTACGTGATCTGACTTTAAGCGGTGGTGTTTACATGATCAGGCTTTAAGCGGTGGTGTTTACATGATCAGGCTTTAAGCGGTGGTTTATGATTTATCAGGCTTTACGCGGAGGTATTTATATGAATAGGCCATAAGCAGTGGTTTATTACTGATAAGCGGTGAGTTTTAGTTGACCAGGCTTCAAGCGGTGGTGTATGGACGGTCAGTCTTGAAACACTGGTGTATGGCTGGTCAGTGGGTCAGTTTTAAAACGGTGGTGTATGGCTGGTCAGCTGTATGGCTGGTCAGTCTTAAAATTGTGGTGTATGGCTGGTCAGTCTTAAAGCAGTGGTGTATGGCTGGTCAGTCTTAAAACACTGGTGTATGGCGGGTCAGTCTTAAAACGGTGGTGTATGGCTGATCATTCCGTCCAGTTTATCGATACCACATTAAAATAAAAAATAAAAACTGTCATCTCCTAGCTGCTCAACAAAAGCCATACAAAATGCCTAACTCTAAACGAGAAATGTTTATGAGTTTTCTGGAGAAAAAGGTCAGGAAATGGACCATTAGCAGACAAATATCAAGACAGGAAGATCAAGAGAGCTAGGCAGAAAAACAAGAGAGGAGATAGGAGAGTGGAATCAAATGACAGCCCTGAGATTCTAGACAGGGGGAATACATCAGATATCCACGACCCCTTTTCGGGGTGATCAAAAGAGACCTAAAGCCTGATCTTTTGCAGACAGATTGTGATGAAGCAGTGGGCGGGTATTCCCATGAAGTACACAGGGGAAGGTGTCAAACATGGGACACTTACGGCGAAAAGCTGACCATAACTATTTTGGTGTCGTATTTTACCAAGAAGGCGAAGCAAAAAGCAAATAAAAAGTGTTAAATCAGTTTCTTCAAACGACTTTCGCTCCTTTGATTTCTACATCTAGTCAGTTTTGATGGTAGAACCGACTCATCCCCGAGGGGTGCGATGCGAAATACCCAAGAGAGGTAACTGCCTGTCACGTGACAAGCCGGCGGGCAGACGATATGACGGCGTGACTGCGGAGCACGTGACACCCAAAGTGGTGTTTGTGTGGCATTTGAAATCTTCCAGACGTGTGACGTCATCATCGGTTATGAGACCGCACAACTGGGATATTAATGGACCGAATGTTGCGACGCCCAAAAAACGGATATCAGCTTAATGTCGGCCGGTACAGTGTTGTCGCTGGACGTTTTACACGCATTTGTGTGAGCGGGTTCTTTTATCAGTGAAATTTTTCATTAACGTGACACTCGTTTCTCCATTAAAAAATTATTATTTTTAAATCGTGTGAGTGCACTGATTAGTTCTCTTAATCTTTTAAAGCGTGTCCGCGGCGTCCTTTCACACCCTATCAAAACGATGCTTTATATCGCTAGTAGGTCTTCTTCCGCTGTTTCTAATTCTGAAACAAGCCGGACGTTTTATCGGGTATCGATCACCACTGCTACCACCACAACCGGACCACCGTCATCATTACCATGCAACTCCCGAACAAGAAACCTGGATCAAAGAGAGACTGTTCATACTTACTCCACTCTTCCTTTCCTGTCCTTGTACTCAGTTCTTCCTTTCTCGTCCTTGTACTCCATTTTTCGTTCTTGGTCCTCGGCCAAGGTTCAGGCTCCGGTCGTTCAACCGTTATCCGTCTGTCGTCCTCCCTTTCGTCCTCGTCTTTACTGCTGACATCGCCGCCCTGGTTGCTATCCGACTGGCTGTCTGACTTCTGCAACACAGTCAATGTGGTGTGGTGTAGCGTGGATCAAGGGTGCTACTCGTTGTTCGCTTGCTTTATGGTTTGGCGAACAACTTTTACTATTGTAGTATGGAGGGAGAAAGTAATGTTTAATTGTTTGTAGCGTAGTCTGGAGGGTAAGTGTATACCGTACTCAGTTGTTCCCCTTCTTTTTCTTGAAGTCTGTTGCTGTTTTGGTGTAACTTGCTGACACGTGTTGTTATCTTGATCACCGTACGATCAGACTAAAATCAATTTTGTGAAAAGACTCTCAATGAAAAGGAAGAAGAAGAGTAGTTTGGAGGGTGAAATTAACGCTTTGTTTGTCGTGTAGTTTGGAAGGTGACACTGTTTTGTTTGTCGTGTAGTTTGGAGGGTGCAGTTAATGGTTTGTAATGTAGTTTGGACGGCGAAATTAATAGTTTTATAGTGTAGTCTGGAGGGTGCAAATAATGGTTTGTGGTGTAGTGCGGATGATGCTCTTAACGGTTTGTTTGCAGTGTAATTTGCAGAAGGCAATTAATGGTTGGTATGTTATGCAGTTTGGAGGAGGCGGTGCATGGTTTGTTCGCTATGTAGTTTGGATTGTGTATTTTAGTGTGGGCCGGAGTTTGGGTGCACTTAACTGTTGGGGCGGTGACAGTCGTGTATTTGGTTTGTTACTAGGGTGCAGATACAGATCGTGGTTTGTTTGCAGTGTAGCTCTGAGGGTGCAACTCTCGGTTCGCTTATAATGAAGTATATACATATATATCAGATGATCAATCTGACCTCATGTCAAATGTCAGAGAGGAACGGGAAAACTGAGGGGAACACTTACTCTCGAGTATTCAGACTGTTCCTATAGTCGCCTTCGTTGACGACTTGTCTTCGTGTTTGCGGTCTCACTCTCCACCCACCCACCCATGCCGACTCCCTCCCTCTTTCCATCCCCACAATGCAAACCATTAAAGTTCAGATGACCCAAGCTGCATGTGGTCAAACAGTCTGAGCCGACACAACTTGACCATAGGGCTGGCGACACGTATGTCTGTGGCTCTGGCCTTCTGCAGACACCCCGGTGTCCACGGTCCACGTGCACGGTGAGAAAACAGCCCCCCAGTCGCGATGATTATCTAAATGGTAACGACACCCACAAACTCAACATGCGTGAAGTGCAAATAGGGCTGTCCGGCCGGCCTTATCACCTTTAAAGTAATGGACTCGGTTTTCTACGTATATAAACGCCGTATAAAAATGGAGGCTCAACGGAGTTCAGGAGCTGTGTGAAAGTCGAGGTGGCCGTCCTGGGCTTTCCGTCCTAACGAGCCTTCTCGTTTCCGCGGACGTAAAGCAACGTTGAACCGTGCTCACGCACTGGTCTCAGTTTGTCCCTAATAATTATGTCAACCGACACCCGAGGACATTAAGCTCTACATCATCTGGAGGCTCAGAGTGAGCCGGTTTGGCCTAGTGGTAAGGCGTTAGGCTGGTAAACAGAGGGACTTCGGTTCGAATCTCCTTCGGCTCTCCTTTCTCTTCAAAAGTTGTGGTCTGTGGTCACTGTCTTGTGACTTTGTCTCTCACAATTATGAAACATTAAATGGCTCTCATCGCTGTCCACCTTAATGCAGAAGTCATTCTGGTAGTGAAAGTGTAGCGATAGGTATATAATCTCCCTCTCCCCTCACCTCTATACCCCCCCCCCCCCACCCCCTTTCTCCCCGACTATAATAAGCCTTGTGGTTTCTGTGGACGTTAAGCACCATGTTTAGTAATTTGGAGGCTCAGATGCTGCCGCTACCGACAAAAGGTACTACTGCTGAGGAGAAAACGAACACTTGTACGGGCCAACGCCATCCCACGTACTTCTCAACCCCCACACAATATTCCAGAAAATTTGGATTCACGCATCAAGATACATCATAATCAACACAGACGGCGAAGAGGTGACCACAAAATCTCGAATAGGCAGGGGTCAGTAGGTCACTAATATCTGCCTCGGTTGCCACGACCTTTGAACTCAGTGAACTCTTGTATGCGGTGTCCACTCAGTTTCGAGTTTTTCACGTCATGCACTTTACATTGTTGGTAAAACAGAGGTCTTCCCTGATCTAGAAATAAACAGAAGCCAACAGCTGTTTCTGTGGCTATTGACGGACGGCTCGGGCATGTGGAAGGAAGGCCGGACTTACGGGCGTGTGCCCGCGCACGTGTCTAAACTAATTGTGTGTGAAATAATTTGGAAACGTTTAGGGCTATCACAGTTTAGGCGCGATAAGTGTCCGTTATTATCACCATTATCATTACTGCCCACATAACTGTTGGCACGTAGGACTAAGCGGGACGCAGCCGACGGACAGACAGAGCTGGGAAGACAGAGCGACCGTCAACACAATGAAGAAGCGACAGATCGTGAAGGTGACGAGAGTGCAGACAGACAGAAATGGAAGGCAGAGTGACGTTATAAACGGAATAAGGAAGAGACGGACACCAGAGGCCGGAGAGACAGATGAACAGACAGTCGAAAGGAGAGACAGATGAACAGACAGTCGAAGGAAAGACAGTCGAAGGAGAGACAGATGAACAGACAGTGAAAGGAGAGACAGATGAACAGACGGTCGAAAGGAGAGACAGATAAACAGACAGTCGAAGGAGAGACAGATGAACAGACAGACGAAGGAGAGACAGATGAACAGACAGTCGAACAGACAGAAATAATCGGGAAGACAGAATGACAGTTAACTGGACTGAGGAGTAAGTTGGTATTTTACGCCCAGTCAGCCAGTATGGTTATATCAGGGCGAATGGACTGAGGAAGAGACTAACAGGGAGTGACAGCAATAAACGGCTGAAAGTGGGAGCGTGGGACAGACACACACTCCGAGCATCGCTTTCCGGCACCTTCCTCCGAGGTAGGATATGGTAAACCAGTGCCTGGAGTTTGGGACACACGTACCCCCCTCATCATCCAGGGACTGTGAGCACGTCTCAGGGCGTGTCGCCGTCTGAGTGGGATGCCGGATGGCTTCCTCTCCGCGTCCTCGCCTGTCACTGACGTCATCATGGCTGCTGCTGTCGCTCTTCTGCACTGTCGTGGTCGTCGTCGATGCTGTCGGTGAAAATCCACGTGTCACCAAGGTTTCCTCACGCTGTTAGAAGAGCGCTGCTGGTGCTACAGCCGGTTGCCATGGGGACGTGTGGGCAGTTGTCTGGGGTCCGTTGGGCTGGTCTCATGCACGACTCTCCATCCGACCCAGCCAACGGGGAATTGACCGCTCTGGCACACAAAACAAACATGCTGTCCACCATTTGCACTACATCACCAAACAACAGCAACAACAACAACAACAAAACTGATTCCACAGCATTACTAACTGCATCGTCAACGTTTGGTGTATTGGCCGAGAGGGGTCGTTGTTAGACGCAAACTGGTGAAACACCAATTCAGTGCTCACGCGGAGCTCCGTGCTGAGACGAGTGGTCCTACACCACACTCATCCATCGACAGGACACTGATACAGCCTGGCATTGGTACTGCACCGCACTCATCCATCGACAGGACACAGTGATACAGCCTGGCATTGGCACTACACCACACTCATCCATCGACAGGACACAGTGATACAGCCTGGCATTGGCACTACACCACACTCATCCATCGACAGGACACAGTGATACAGCCTGGCATTGGCACTGCACCGCACTCATCCATCGACAGGACACTGATACAGCCTGGCATTGGCACTGCACCGCACTCATCCATCGACAGGACACTGATACAGCCTGGCATTGGCACTGCACCGCACTCATCCATCGACAGGACACTGATACAGCCTGGCATTGGCACTGCACCGCACTCATCCATCGACAGGACACTGATACAGCCTGGCATTGGCACTGCACCGCACTCATCCATCGACAGGACACTGATACAGCCTGGCATTGGCACTGCACCACACTCATCCATCGACAGGACACTGATACAGCCTGGCATTGGCACTACACCACACTCATCCATCGACAGGACACAATGATATATCCTGGCATTGGCACTGCACCACACCATCCCCGCGGGACAAAAATCACAGAGATGTGAAATCACAGACTCACACAGCTACAGAAGATAATACAGAATACTTTATCCATCCCATTACGGGACATTTTGGTGTCAACTCGCACACAAAAGACGAAATTACATAGCTCAGTGTTTGTACAGAGTTCATTGTCATTCATAGAGATGTGGAATCACACACACACACACGCACACACACACACACACACACACACACACACACACACACACACACACACACACACACACACACACACACACACACACACACACACACACACACACACACACACACACACACACACACACACACACACACACACACACCGACGTGAAATGCCACCTGGAACCAATTCTGTTCATCGTCATTCCCATGCTGTATACACAGATGATTAAAGTATTTGACTCGACATGCTACAGGAGAGAAATCACACTTAAGATGAATATGAACGGGAAGAAAGCCTGCAATTAAAACTGAAGTGCTCCAATAAAAAAGAAAGGAAAAAGCAATCGACAGAAAATCTCTAAAACTGCCAGCTCACCTCAGGTCCCACGCGCTTCACAGAAACCGGCAGCACGCAACCAGGAGGGACTGAGTTACACAACTGTGAAGTGTCGTGCATAAGGTAAGTCATTCACCAAAATACCTGTTGAGCCAGTATTACGCCTTGCAGCGCGAGATTCACACGGAACGAAATGATATTTGTAAAGACTGTGTCAACGGCAAGTGTCCCTGGCGTGAGAGCTATTATTTGCTGACCCCCACCCTCCCTCCTCTTGCTTCAGTTCAGAAGGAATGGCAACAATCCGGGCTTCTTGTCGCCACCGGTGATTTGGGCGTGAAAACCGCGCAAAGCCAGTGCTTGCTATGCACAGGCGCCGGAACACAACCAAATTTTTCTCATAGCCGTAATGTCGATTATGAGTCTCGACAAACAGAAAGACCGCTGCTGGCCCTGTTCAGTCCACACCAAAAACCCTGACTGGTTACCCAGTTTTTGTGTCATCACTCATTGACCTCATGAACTTGACCCAACATTACCTTCGTCTCCTGTATGGTGTTCCTCAGGGTGTCCTTGGGCGCCTTGTATTAATTTTGTATTATACACAAAGCCGCTTCACTGCAGTTATTGTTGACCATCACTCACTATGTCACCACTCACTATGTCACCACTCACTCGCAGATGATAGCCCGGATGCAGAAATCGAGTTTTCTTCACCAACTTGAGTACAAACATTTCAGCTGTGCAAGAATGTGTGTCTGATGTTAAGTCCTGGATGACTGAATGGGTTACATCTGAATAACGGAAGCAACGCTTGTTATGTTATGTCTAAAAGATTATTAGCTTCAAGAGCTTAATGAGTAAAGCAAACACTAACGTCGACTTTCTGACCGTGTCGAAAGTTCTGGCTTGACACTATCGATGCTCCAGCAGATGGCAAATACTTGCACAGGAGCGCGTACTGAACTTTGGCGAATCAGTTCCACTAATCAGTATCTAACCGTCGATGTCACAAAACACTAATTTCTGCCTTCATATTTTCCAGACTGGACTACTGTAATGCTTTGCTGTCTGGTGTACGAGACTGGACTACTGTAATGCCTTGCTGTTTGGTGTACGAGACTGGACTACTGTAATGCCTTGCTGTCTGGTGTACGAGACTGGACTACCGTAATGCCTTGCTGTCTGGTGTACGAGACTGGACTACTGTAATGCTTTGCTGTCTGGTGTACCAGACTGGACTACTGTAATGCTTTGCTGTCTGGTGTACCAGACTGGACTACTGTAATACCTTGCTCTCTGATGTATCGCAGTGCCTTCTGGGTAGATCTCAAAGGCAGCTGCGAGACTCAGCTGCTTCTAAGTCAGACCATATCACCACCACCACCACCACCACCCCCCCCCAAAAAAAAAACACGTGTATGACTGCTAGCGTTGTAAACAACCAAGGTGCTAATTTAATATGACATTACAAAACGTGCGAATTTTAGGGGTAAGACCTTCTTCAAACGACAAAACAACAGTTAAACGATGAAAAATGAAAAATACTTATCCGGTTTCTGTTGTGTTCCGATTGTTCATACTTACCGGCTTCTTATATGATCGGAACTGACACATCCCAACAGAAGCCGGATAAGTACATTTTCATTTTTCACCGTTTAACTGTTGTTTGTCGGTTTTTAAAAAAAAGAAATGGGGGGGGGGGGGGGGGGGGGGGGCTTACCCCAAAAATGCACTCGGAATGCACAACAGAAGCCGAATAAGTACATTTTCATTATTTATTTATTTTTAATACTGTTTAATACCGTTTCGTCACTTGAAAAATGGGCCTACCGCGAAAATTCGCACGTTTTGTGTTGTCATATTAAATTAGCGTTCTTCTAACTTTTCTGTGTCTAGGTCTTATAACTCCCATTTTCCACTCTCTCCACTGGCTTCCAGTGGCAACTAAAGTTCAGTAACGTACGTCTCCTCCCTATGTTACAGTTCTTTGTCAGATTCTGGTCGTAAATACCTGTCCAAGGTCTTGAAAAATGTATTCACCATCGAGACAGTTCCGATCGTCCAGTAACAGTCGCAGTCTTTGTGTACCTTCCGCCAAAATAAAACCGTTGGTCACAAATCACTTTCATATGCTGATTCTGTGGAGCAAATTTTCATATGGCGTTAGGACTTCACAATTAAAAATATCATTCAAGCAAGCCCTAAAACCCCATCTGTTTAGCGCGCACTGCTAAATTTCAAACTGTTTTGTCCTGTTTGACACACACGCTGCAGCTTGAGTATACCATATTTTCTGTGGCCCCATTGCCCCGTTTTCTGTTGTTGTTGTTGTTTTATTGTTGCCATTTTCTATTGTGCTGTTAGGGGGTTCAAGTGTTTTGTCCTCATCGTCTTAGAGCAAATTGTGAAGCGCTTCCAGCCCAGCGATGATCTGAACACTCACAGACCTAGTGAATCTGATCCAGTATTACCTGAACACGCACTGACCATGTGAGGCTGACCCTGTGATGACCTGAACACACACTGACCTAATGACGCTGACCCAGCATTACCTGAACACGCACTGACCATGTGAGGCTGACCCTGTGATGACCTGAACACACACTGACCTAATGACGCTTACCCAGATTTATCTGAGCACTCACTGACCTGACGAAGCTGCCATCGTGATGACCTGAACACTCACTGACCCACCAAAGTTCACCCGTCTTGGACTTGGCCACAGACTGACCTAGTGCGGTTGACCTCATTTGGAGTCCGTCATGGATTGTTCCTGTTGGATGATCTAGAAACCCGACCTTGTCACAAACTGACCGCCACAGGCTGACCTCATGTTAACGTCATCACTGAGTTAAAAAGAACATTTACACACACACACACACACACACACACACACACACACACACACACACACACACACACCAAATGAATGTATGAAGTCTTCTCTAGAGTTAAAAAAATACATCTTTTATTTTTTTTTAAATACTGTTGATGACGCTGAAATGAGTTGGGGGGGGGGGGGGGGGGGGGGGTTGACCACTGGATCGCAGGAAAATCTGTAAAATTAAAGATATGTAAAATTTATCGAGCACTAAAATGCAGCATGTCGCAGGTATGTAGCCTACTGAAGAAACAAAAAGGATTTGGGATACAAACCAGACCATAACGGGAAAAATTTGCAAAAATCCATTAATGCTGCATCACAGCTATATCAGAACCTGAAATTCACCGGAACAAAGATAGAAAGGAATACCAGCTATTTGAATACGTCTCAAAAGACGTCTCAACATTGCTACTAAATCATGACAACTAAACAATAGTCACAATGTGTGTGTGTGTGTCACTAGTGTGTGTGTGTGTGTGTGTGTGTGTGTGTGTGTGTGTGTGTGTGTGTGTGTGTGTGCGCGCGCGCGTGTGTGTGCGTGTGTGTGGTGGTGGTGGTGGTGGTGGTGGTGGTGTGTGTGTGTGTGTGTGTGTGTGTGTGTGTGTGTGTGTGTGTGTGTGTGTGTGTGTGTGAGTGTAGCGCCTTGTGGCGGCGTTTGGAGGCTGGCAACCCACAACGGAGCCCAAGCCTTCGAGGAAAGGCGACTGTCACAGCCAGACAACAGACGCCAAGCCAGGAAAGAGCGGAAGGCCAAGCCAGCTACTCCCGTAGCCCGCCCTGTGTGTGGACGCATCTGTGCATCGGAGTTGGGTCTGCGGTCACACCGGAGGCGCCACTGACGTCGTCGTCGCTTCGCGACGGACAACTATTACGACGGTGTGTGTGTGTGTGTGTGTGTGTTTGTGTGTGTGTGTGTGTGTGTGTGTGTGTGTGTGTGTGTGTGTGTGTGTGTGTGTGTGTGTGTGTGTGTGTGTGTGTGTGTGTGTGTGAAACAGAAAAACAGCAACAACAAAGCAACAAGCAATATCAGTTGACATTTGCCCAGTTTTGTGTGATGGCGGCCAGCCCCGTTCAGCTAGTGTTTTTGCCCTGACGCTGCCTACCACCGCTGGCCGCAACACGACGAAGTGACAAGCCACCGGCAGTACAGGCAGAATCACTGCACTGGACATCGGTCTTGCCGCGGAAAAAGCGAGCGAGAGGGAGGCCACCCTCGGGGCCCAGGACATCAGAGATCGATGGAGAATTGACCCCCAGACTTGCTCTAGCCCGTGACAAACTTCCCATCGGGGGAATCGGTTTGAGAGGCGAGTGCCTGGCGTTGTTTGAGTGAGTGCGAGTTATACTGGTTAACGTCCACGGAGGCGAGAAGGCCTGTTAGGGACGGGTAGTTGACCAGAACCCCTTCATTCGGAGGGGACACGACGGCATGACCAGGACACTGACTGCCCGTGTGAGGCTGGGTTGCGTGTTAAGGCTAGGAGCCGCTTTCCATCACAGTCACATGACTATATGATGCACGATCAGTTGCTATGGGAAACGACAGTGATGTCATCATGATTGTTGAGGGGTGGCAGTCCCTTTATTAGCCCACGTTTAGTTGTGGTTTTGTGAATAGGTAACTGAGTGTGTAAATGTGAAGCTAACTCCTTTCACACGATACGGCCAATTCCCTTTTGTCGTATCTTGATTAAATGTTGAGAAAACACACACACACACACACACACACACACACACACACACACACACACACACACACACACACACACACTCACACACACACACACACACACACACACACACACACACACACACAGGCTCTCTCTATATAAGCTGAGCTTGACAGGCTGTCGGAGGTAGGAGCTGTAGCACCAGTCAAAACGCCTAAGGCTGCCGGAGGTAGGAGCTGTAGCACCAGTCAAAACGCCTACGGCTGCCGGAGGTAGGAGCTGCAGCACCAGTCAAAACGCCTAAGGCTGCCGGAGGTAGGAGCTGTAGCACCAGTCAAAACGCCTACGGCTGCCGGAGGTAGGAGCTGCAGCACCAGTCAAAACGCCTACGGCTGCCGGAGGTAGGAGCTGCAGCACCAGTCAAAACGCCTACGGACTGGGTCAACAGCCATGTGGTAAAAATCAAACCCGATGGAAAGCCTTGACTGTGCATCGACCCCAAACCACTGAATAAGGCACCGAAAAGAAACCACCACCTCACGAAGGCCATCGACGACACACTGGAAGACATGGTTGGCGCACGTTACTTCATCCACATGGATGGGGGGGAAAAGTGTTTTGGCATGTTGCCTTGGATGAGGTACGCTCGACACTGACAGCATTTGAGACTCAATTTGGCAAGCTTAGTCAGCGACGACTTCCATTTGCTATTTCGGTAAGTCCGGAATTGAGGAAGCGACGAAAGGCTTTCCAGCAGTTGTCTCAGTCCACAATGATTTAATCTTTTGGAGAGAGGGCGACTCAGATGAAACTGCATCAGTAGACAATGATGAAAGTCTGAGATGTTTTCTTCAGCGATGCCGGAAGAAAGGAGTGAAACTCGACACAGAGAAGGTAGACTACGTGAGCTAACTTTCCTGGGACACATCATTTCCAGGGACGGGCTCAAACTGCAGACCGGAAGAAAAGATGCGATAAAGAGAGAGGAAGACAGAGCATCTGCCCAGCGTCTACTGGGAACGGTAGGCTGTCTACAGAAGTTCTGCCCAAACCTGTCAGAAATGGCCACACCATTGAGACAGCTGGCGAAGAAGAAGAACTTGAGATGGGACAAAGCCGTCCACGGCAAGGCCGCATCTGAAGACGTCCAACGCATCCTCTCGCCATCACCGGTGCTGCGATCCCTCGATTAGTTCAGTGTTGTTTTACGGCCACGGAAACCATAAGGCTTATTAGGGACGGGGTGCCCAGGACGGCCGCCTCGACTTTCACACAGCTCCTGAGCTCTGATCCCTCCATGCAAATCAGTGCAGAGATCACACTGCAGTGCGACACGTCTGGCTCGCAGCGGGGGCCTGCCTCCCAGCGGATGGACAGCCTGTCCAGTAGGCGTGGACAGCACTGGCACAGACGGAGCGCAGCTATGCTCAGATAGAGAAGGATGTTGGCTATCGTCTTCGGATTGGAACACTTTGAGCAATACGTATACAGAAACGGTCAGCTAGCTAGTAACTGGATTTTAACGTCCTGTCAACCGCACTGGGTCATCTCAGGACAATCAAACTCTGTCATAAGTAAATTTATGCACATTCCAAAACTCTTGAGTCTTCTCATATATAATTATACGGACCATTTGTCAAGTCAATATCCAAAACCAATCGAAATACCCAAATTCAATCGATACATGACCATAAAACAAAACATACATAAGCATCAAACACAAATTACAGAGTTAGTTCCCTAAATATTACCTCTGTTAGAAAACATGTAAGGCTTGGACATGATGGTATCATCGACCATTCTGTCTAATTTATCAATACCAGCCTAAAGATTTTTTTGATTTTTTTAAAATGGGCAGAAACAGTAATATATATATACACATATATCTTAACACTACGTAAACCCATGAAGGCAAATACCAGTGCCATATGGCAGCAAGCTGTACATACCACCTACCTTCTATCATCTCCTAACTGCTCAATAAGAGCCATACAAAAAAGCCTAACTCTTAAAAAATGTTTGAGAATTTTCTGGAGGAACAAGTCAGGAGAATGGACCATTAGCAGAAAAGTGGCAAGACAGAAGGAGCAAGAGGACTAGGCAGGCAAACAAGAGAGGAGACAGGAAAGAGGAATCAAATGACAGCCCTGAGATTCCAGACAGGGGGGTGCAAGGAGAGACCGACTGGGTCCAGAGGGGCAGGAAGCCAGACACCAGCTCCTGGACAGTCCATCAGTGAAACTGCTGCAGTCAGGAAGTGAGTAGTACTCTGTATGCATGTGTGTGTGTGTGTGTGGGGGGGGGGGGGGGGGGGGAGGATTGTGACACTGCATGATAACAAAATTCAAATCATGCATATAGTACCAAAAGTAAAACTGTGAAATGATCTACATCATACACACACACACACACACACACACACACACGTACACACGTGCAAACACATAATATTTACAATAAACATATGGATGCACAATGGCCTTGTTTGTGTGGTGTCTGTCCAAGGTATGTGAAGACTTCAGTTCAAGAACAGAAACAAGACAGAAAAACCAAGACTGTGATTCAGGTATCCATGGGGTTGGGCCACAGCCTGACTCTAGCTGAGGAATTCACCACCATCATAGACTGTAACAGTGAGTGTATGCTAAGACTTCTGTAACACTGTTTGGAAGCTTACATTGCAGGTGAGACATCTGGGTTCCATCCTAGGAACATCCAGGATCCACCCTAAAAGCATCAGGGATGTATCCTGGAAACATCTGGGATCCATCATGATTCCAGAACTTTTTACCCATATATGGGACCCATGCTGAGCCCTTTTGCAGTCTGGCCTTGGCAGCTGCTATATACATATATATAATTATATTATACATTGGCTTTTCTGAGTGCATTGATACCATCTTGAGCTGAATGAAGTGAACTAAGACTTAGAACATTTTTCCGTGTCTTCAGTTTGTAAAAAGCAGTGTGTGTTAAGAGGGTGGACACTTTTCTGTGTCTTCAGTTTGTAAAAAGCAGTGTGTGTTAAGAGGGTGGACACTTTTCCGTGTCTTCAGTCTGTAAAAAGAACTGCAGATGTTAAGAGGGGGGACATTTTTTCTGGTGCTTGGCCAGGCTGGTCCTCCACTCGTACACCTTGCCACAGTGGCAGACAAAGAATTGCCCCTCATGTCTCTTGGCCACATGGTCACGCCTGGCTGCCCGGTCCCTGAACAAGAGGTGACACAGGTGACACTTGTAGGCTGCCTGGCCGCAGCGAGCCAGGTGGTCTGACAGGTACTTTTTGGCCCCAAACTGTTTGCCACAGCGGAAACACTGGAAGGGTTTGGTTTCAGAATGCCTGCAGCTGATGTGGCTCTCCAGCAGCTGGGAGCGGGCAAACAGCTTCCCACAGCCAACCACCGGACACAGCACCGGCCTGCCGTCCCTGTGCTTCAGGCGTCGGTGTCTGGACAATGCTGAGCAACTCGACAGTGACAGCCCGCACACCTCACACATTTTTCTGCTTGGCTCTTTCACTTTTCCCCTGCAGCTGATTGTTGGAAGCTTTAACTTCAAGTCGTTGTCATCTGGAGCTGTTTTTGTGTGTTTGGTTCCACCAGCCTGCCCACGCAAAAACAAGACATAAAACATACACATCAGTATTACCACACGTGAAATTGTGAAGTTATGTCAACGTGTGTCAGAAATCAGCTTCGGCTGAAACTGTGTCAACATGAAAAGCATCATACTACAGTGCCATTTGATGTTATGTCAACATATTTCAAGAATTATATGGTGTCAGCCATATGGCATATGGCACTTGCTGACATTATGTCAACATATATCAAGAATCATACATTCAGACAATGTGTGTCACGAATCATACAGCTAACATTAAGACAACATGCATCAAGAATCATGCAGCTAACATTACTTAAGACAACATGTGTCAAAACCGTACTGAGCCAGCTGGTGTTATGTCAACACAGGCCATGAATCACAGAGCACCAAATAACATTGTCAACATCTGTCAAAAATCAATCATTATGCATGTCAAGATATACCATCAGCTGACGATATGTCAACATGTGTCAAGAATCATAGAGCGCAAATTGATGTCAACATGTGTCACAAATCCTACAGCTGCTGTTATGTCAACATGTGTCAAGAATCTGTTATATGTTCCGACCGTGTCTTGCTATCTTTGCTCAGTGCTTTGAGCCATAGGGTAGGTGCTTTACAATTTCCATTATCATTATTATTATTAATAGCAAACATATATTTATGTATATCTGATGTGGCTCTGTCACCTACAGCATCAAACAACAAGCCTTGCCATTACCATACCCCAGCATTCTAGACACTTTGGGGTTTTTCAGTGAGATTCTTGGGTGCTCCCACAGGTCTAGTTTTGAGAACACATAAGCAGAAATCTGAGTATTGGTCATGTCACAAAAGAGGTACAGATGAATGGAAGCAATATGATGCAGTTCTATGTTGGCAGAAGCAGGTGCAAACTTAGGTAGCTATCAATGGTAATGCTCAGGTTTTTAACTTGGTTTGTGAACTTAATGCCTGAAACTGTGAAGGATCTACTTGCAGTGTCATTGCAGAGTAAGTTAATTAGTTCACTAGTAATCGGATTTATGAAATCTAAATTGTGGAAAGGAGTACAAATCGAAGTACCACTTACTGCCAGGACATCTCGGAACGGCCAATCAGCCAATGTCTGTGCAGCTTTCTGTGGTTGGCACGGCTCCATCTTTCTCTTCCTTCGTTTCTGATAGTCATAGCTTTGCCTCAATGGGTCCCCTTGGTCCCTGCTGACACCAGAACCTACATCCTGTGGACACTGTACTTCTTCCACCTTTCTGTGGATGACAGCTTCACCCTGTGGACACTGTGTAGCTTTCATCACACTTCTTCTGTTGCAATCAGTAGCTACAACCAGTGGAGACAGAACTGTCTTCGTGTTGACTGCTGCAACCAGTGGAGAGTGGACTGTCTTGATGTCCACATCTGCTGTAACCAGTGGAGAGCGGACTGTCTTGATGTCCACATCTGCTTCAACCAGTGGAGAATGGACTGTCCTGATGCCCACATCTGCTGCAACCAGTGGAGAGTGGACTGTCTTGATGCCCACATCTGCTACAGTATGGGGAGAGTGGACTGTCTTCATGTCCACATCTGCTGCAACCAGTGGAGAGTGGACTGTCTTGATGCCCACATCTGCTACAGTATGGGGAGAGTGGACTGTCTTCATGTCCACATCTGCTGCAACCAGTGGAGAGTGGACTGTCTTGATGCCCACATCTGCTACAGTATGGGGAGAGTGGACTGTCTTCATGTCCACATCTGCTGCAACCAGTGGAGAGTGGACTGCCTTCATGTCCACATTTGCTGCAACCAGTGCAGACTGTCTGTGGGCATCAGAGGCAACATTCTGAGGAAACAGTATTTTTTTCATGCTTCTTTTGGTCCGAGTCTTTTCAAGGGATGGCACACATGATGCTTTGTAACTTTGTGATGTTTCCCCTTTGTGCTGGACAACTGACTTTGTTTGGTCATTATATACTGGGTCCTGCCTTCTCTGCACATCTCCAAGTGCATCAGTCAACTCTGTAGATGCACTGTCAACTGATGTCTCCCGCCATTTCCTCAAGGGAAACACAGGAAGACCTACAAATGGAGTTTCTAATTCAGCTTCTCCACCAGAAAGGTCCCTCTCCATGAACCATACGCTAGTTGTTGAGGTCTTCTCTACAAACAGAGTTCTTGCTTCTGAAAAACCTTTATGTATCAGTGGGTGCTTATCCAAATTGTCCCTGTTCTCATCCAACACAACCTGGTTCCTATCCTGTGTACCCCTGTTGTCATCCACTGCACCCTGGCTGTCACTCACTGTGTCCTGGATGCCACCCAGTCTACCCTTGCTGTCACCCAGTGTGCCCTTGTCATCATCCAGTATGACCTGGTAGCCATCCAGTGTACCCTTGTAGCCACCCTGTACAACCTGGTTGCCATCCAATGCACCCTTGCTGTCACCCAGTACACCCTGGTTGCCATCCAATGTAACCTTGTAGCCACCCAGTACACCCTGGTTGCCATCCAGTGTACTTTTTTTGTCACCTGAAACTGGGCTCTTCTCCTCCACAGACTGCCGTGGTACTGGCACTGAAGGAGAGGCAGTCAGCTTGGTGCTGACACTGCTGCTGACTGGCTCCAGTAAAGGGAGACGAGGGGTGGGAATACTGAGACCAGACAGCAGCTGGTAAACCTTGGATGGTTCCATCTCCAACTGTAGCAAACCTGCAACACAAAGATCATGAAAGTTTGAAACTATGAAACACAACAGCATTCACACAATAAAACTGAAGGGGCTAAAAATAAAACAACAAAAATACAGTATAAAGTGTAATAGTTTAATAATAATGGATAACTATGTTTATACCAATTATCAAATAAGACATGCAGTACTACACAACAATAAGTACTTAGTAAAGCTACAAACCTTTGTAACATTCATGCATACTTTAGTCCTGCTGGCATACACCATAACACTATATTATATATCCACTGAAGCAGCAAGACTGACTTTAAGACAGTCGGGGGGGGGGGGGGGGGGGGGGGGTTAAAAATCCTAAATTTTCAAATGATTTAATAAAGCAGAAACAGACACAGGAACACACACACAGATGCAGACACAAAAGACACTCTAAAAAGTAGACATTTATAAGCACTTGGTAACTTGTTGCTACACAGCTGTCAACCCCTTTTGGGAGTAATAATAATAATAATGTACATTTATCATGCGCTCATCAACGCCCTGAGTGCTCACATGATACATATTAACCTTAATATGATATTCTATACACATGTAGAGCACAGTTCTACCAAAACAATTTATGTAAAGTATTATAAAAAAAATATTAAAACAACAAAATGTACTACAAACACACGCGCACACACACACACACACATACACCGACTGTAGCAGAAACTGGGTACTGATATTAGTTAGGATGGAAATACTGTGAGAAGAGGAAAGTTTTCAGTTTGACTTTAAAAGATGAGTAAACCTTAGTATTTCCCTTAGGCAGGCCAGAGTCTTTTGTTTTTTTGCTGGTGGCAGCGGCATTTTGAATTCCAACCGGCACATGTGGCAGTGGAAGGAAGAAGCAATGTTGTGTGAAATACACATGCGTGACTTCAAATCTCACTTCTGACAAGATTTCTTAGCTTAGTCAGTGTGCATTTGGTGATAGCTTGTGTTGGCTGCTCATTCAACAGTTTTTCAGTCTTTTTGCTCAGTTTAAAACAACATCTCATGAAAAGTATGTTTTCCTGTATCCATTTTCCAATATAGCCATACATTTTTTTTAATAATAATAATGAAAAAGCTGTATTTTATACTAGTAAACTGTATGGGTTGACAGGTATGTTGCTAAGATGTTACCAACCAAAAATAAACTTCTTTTTATATTTTACACAATCTGACTTCTGGATCTGGATTTGTGACAAAGTATAAATTGTGATAACCCGGCCGAGTGTAGGATTATCATTTGCTTATTAATATCACATAAACATTTATTTAAAACACATTACTGACATGTGTCATCAGCAAAAGACTGGTTGGAAACAGAATGAGCTTTAATCAGTTACAGAAGTGCACAGCAAAGAACAGTGGGGATAGAACATAAAGCTTTAATCAAATGAAATGCATACATGTCTTGTTGCAGAATAAAACTGAATGATTCCTCAGATTTGCTCTCAATAGTATACATTAGCAATAAGCTTTTCTAGAACAAATCTAATGATTGTAATGATTCAGCATCAGGCAGAATCTCAGTGTGTGGGCGGGTGGGCGAGAGAGAGAGAGAGAGAGAGAGAGAGAGAGAGAGAGAGAGAGAGAGAGAGAGAGAGAGAGAGAGAAGTTGGGGGGTGGAGGGGGGGGGAGCGCACAAGGTAGCACACGCTCACACACGACAGGCTTATTTAGATACGGCACTGTCGGAAAACTGTGCCCACGTGTATTCTTACTGGAAGTCAGTTGTGTATTAAGCGTGTAGACAATTGTTCCCATTTCTGTCTTAACGTAGCCACTGGTGTGCACGTCATTCAACACTCCACACTGACATGAGATAAACAAAATGCTTGCTAGACCTATCCGATCTTCGCTTTGAGTCGATTTCAGATCCAACAAAGAGCTACATTCTTTGCACTGCATCTGCTTCGCCACTTCAGATAAATCTACAATTCGTAAACCACAATCCCAAGAAATCGCAGAAGTCATCTCTATTAACGCGAGCAAAGAACTTCTGAAGAAGGTAACAACTGAGTAAACTGTGCGAACGTCAACACAGCAGACGCCAAAAAGCCGGAAGTACAGCTTTCGACTTATTGAAATCAAGCCCGGATGAAGACGTGTGCCAAATTAGAACAAAGCTAGCTAACTGACAAATTGCGCCAAATACGAATGACATAATCAAAGATATTGATTAATAAATAATGTATAATAGCTGTACATGCCAGATAGAATAATAGACACTGTTCAAGGGCCGCCAAATGAGAGTTGCGTCCCATCAAAGTGCTCCCTTCAGAGCGAAGTCAACACAGTGTTCTGTGATAGAGCTAACACTAATGGTCAAGAGAATTTACGCCAGGTCGAGCCGCTCGGCTTGAGCCAAGATAAGATGCTGAAACAAAATGATAATTTGAAAAGCTTCTCTGCGAATAAGCAAAAATCATCTCTTTCTCTCTGTGGTCAATTTTTTTTTTTTATTCCCTTTACTAGATTCCACAACTCTAGTAGTCCAAATGGGAGGGAGGGGGAGGTTACTGAAAATTCCAACGCCATCTTTTTTCTTTCTTTTTCCAAAACACACTCAAAATATATTAATATAAAGAAATTATAATAATAGAAGATATTGGCATGCTGTGAAAATATTCAGCTACACAAATGCCATGTAAGCTGCGCAGTTTCAACAGTTAAGCAGCCTCTCTCTCTCTCTCTCTCTCTCTCTCTCTCAGTTCCGAGTACTTAACAATAGCAAACACATACGCCACATGAAGGCTACTTTCAGCATTAGCGGGCAACAGTTCAGCCATTTGTGCAGATATTCCTGCTGCTGGTGTCATGACAGAAACAGTAAGGCTGTAGCAGCAGCAGAATGACTCCAGTGGTATTCGGGCATTAATCCTATTAATCAAGAGTTTACTTGCTGCTTTTAATAACCCACTAATGCTGTGGATCATGAGCAAAGAGAATGGGGTCTTTTTTCCTTGCAACAGCTTTGTGTGTGTGTGTGTGTGCGCGCATGTGCACATGCATGTGGGTGTTGTCAATATCTGTATAGATTTGTAAAGAATTTGTGTAAAGGCTTCACACATTTTTGACTGTGCTGCTCTGGATGGTAAAAATGTAATGTGCCTGCAAGTGTATCTGTCAGGTTGTCAAACAAACATACAATCACATTAAGATAGACAACACAAGCATGGATTATGCAAACAAATGAGAGTGAGGTTCTTGTTTGTATTCAAGAATTTGAAAAGTCACAGGATTTTTTGCATGAAGCAACATACACATGCACATGTTGTTTTCCCCAAAAACCTATCAGACTAGTTACTGATAGCTAGGGTGATACACACGTGTACGAAATGAAGCAAAGTTGCTACGAATGTATCACTGTATGACTACATCAGCTAAAAAAAAGTCTTAAGTTTTATCTGTTTGTTAATAAATCAAGCCATGTTCCAGGGCCTGGAGTACTATCTCACAACCCCTACCCAGAAATAACAGCATTAAAAAAATATATATATTCTAAGTCCTGAAGGGTCTAAAAGTACTGCAAGTCCTGTTATCTCTGGCAAAAGCACACTGTGTGTACTGTTAAAATCAAAACTCCCACTACAGTTGTCAGCATATACCCCACCCCCTCCCCACCACCACCCTTGTGATGTAACTGAGCAAGCACAGAATGGGCTGAAATAGGACTAATAATACATCTGTATAAAACTGACTGCTCAGTCTCATGGAAACATCCAAGTAAATTGTACCAGCAGCATCTGTCACAGAGAATGCCTCAGTCTCAATGAAACACCCAAGTAAATTGTACCAGCAGCATCTGTCACAGAGAATGCCTCAGTCTCAATGAAACACCCAAGTGTTTCACACCAACATCATCTGTCACAGTGTACACTTCCCAGCCAGTGGAAGACATCGAAGTGGTGATTAACAGAAGGAATGGTATGCAGTTTGTAACTGGATCCCAGTGCTCCATCCGCCTGAGGCTGGGTGTAGAACACACGGGACACCCGCGAGTGGAGTAAGGCCATGCTGCACCTGAAACACACATTACAGACTGTCAGGTGTGGCCATGCTGCACCTGAAACACACATTACAGACTGTCAAGTGAGGCCATGCTGCACCTGAAACACACAGACTGTCAAGTGAGGCCATGCTGCACCTGAAACACACATTACAGACTGTCAGGTGTGGCCATGCTGCACCTGAAACACACATTACAGACTGTGAAGTGTGGCCATGCTGCACCTGAAACACACATTACAGACTGTCAGGTGTGGCCATGCTGCACCTGAAACACACATTACAGACTGTCAAGTGAGGCCATGCTGCACCTGAAACACACATTACAGACTGTCAGGTGTGGCCATGCCACACCTGAAACATTATCATAGACTGTCAGGTGTGGCCAAACTACACCTGAAACACACATTACAGACTGTCAGGTGTGGCCATGCTGCACCTGAAACACACATTACAGACTGTCAAGTGTGGCCATGCTGCCCCTGAAACATTATCATAGACTGTCAGGTGTGGCCAAACTACACCTGAAACACACATTACAGACTGTCAGGTGTGGATATGCTGCACCTGAAACACACATTACAGACTGTCAAGTGTTGCCATGCCACACCTGAAACATTATCATAGACTGTCAGGTGTGGCCAAACTACACCTGAAACACACATTACAGACTGTCAGGTGTGGATATGCTGCACCTGAAACACACATTACAGACTGTCAAGTGTTGCCATGCCACACCTGAAACATTATCATAGACTGTCAGGTGTGGCCAAACTACACCTGAAACACACATTACAGACTGTCAAGTGTGGCCATGCCACACCTGAAACATTACAATTATGTTAAGTGTGGCCATGCTGCACCTGAAACACACATGCAGTCCAACAAACTGCTGAGGCTGTGGCCTATACACATGACACAGACTACAGGCTATGGCCTATACACATGACACACAGACTACAGGCTATGGCCTATACACATGACCCACAAACTGCAGGCTGTGGTCTATACACATGACACACAGACTACAGGCTGTGGACTATACACATGACCCACAAACTGCAGGCTGTGGCCTATACACATGACACACAGACTACAGGCTATGGCCTATATACATGACCCACAAACTGCAGGCTGTGGCATGTACAAATGACATGCAGACTTCAGGCTGTGGCTTATACACATGACACACAAACTGCAGACTGAGGCCTAACTGCAGGCTGTGGCCTATACACATTATACACAGATTGCAGGCTGAGGCCTATACACATGACACACAAACTGCAGACTGTGGCCTATACACATGACACACAAACTGCAGACTGTGGCCTATACACATGACACACAAACTGCAGGCTGAGGCCTATACACATGACACACAAACTGCAGACTGTGGCCTATACACATGACACACAAACTGCAGACTGTGGCCTATACACATGACACACAAACTGCAGACTGTGGCCTATACACATAACACACAAACTGCAGACTGTGGCCTATACACATGACACACATAGTTCAGGCTGTGGTCTACACACATGACACACAAACTGCAGGCTGAGGCCTACACACATGACACCCAAACTGCAGGCTATATGCAAACATCTGACACATGGCAGCTAAGACCATGCCACACCTGAAATCTGCACTGCAAATTGCACCCACATGACACACTGACTATGGCCTCGGTGTAAACAGACATCACATGACAGTCAAGTTCCAAACAGTGTGTGTGAGGCACACACTGTAACCACCAACATGACACACTGACTGGCCTGGGTGTAAACAGACATCACACAACAGTAAAGTTCCAAACAGTGTATGTGAGGCACACACTGTAACCACCAACATGACACACTGACTGGCCTGGGTGTAAACAGACATCACATGACAGTAAAGAGAGGTGTAAACTGCACAGATTCAAATGCATGCTCAAACTCCAACCGCTTCAACCGCAAAATCTATGGCTCTCATTCTTTCCCCCACTTTGGTCCACCCATGCAGAATTACCTCCCCTTTGCCATCACTCTGCATTTATCTTGTCCAAACAGAGTGCAACTAACCAACACTGTCCTTCACCCAAACTGAGTGTGTGTTGTGTTGTGTTGTGTGTGTGTGTGTGTGTGTGTGTGTGTGTGTGTGTGTGTGTGTGTGTGTGTGTGTGTGTGTGTGTGTGTGTGTGTGTGTGCATGCTTTCATGCATACATATGTGTGGTGTGTTGCAAATAGTGTTCCATGTCCAAACAATGTTGTCTATAACCGACTTTGTATTTCACTCTTCAGTCAAGTACACATGGTAGCATGGTAGCCTGTACACAGGTACTGGTCTAATGAGGAACTCACACAGCACAAGGCTCTTCCCTGATGTACACATAGTACAGGTCTTACGTCACACAGCACAAGGCTCTTCCCTGATGTACACATAGTACAGGTCTTACGTCACGTAGCACAAGGCTCTTCCCTGATGTACACATAGTACAGGTCTTACGACACGTAGCACAAGGCTCTTCTCTGATGTACACATAGTACAGGTCTTACGTCACGTAGCACAAGGCTCTTCTCTGATGTACACATAGTACAGGTCTTACGTCACGTAGCACAAGGCTCTTCTCTGATGTACACATAGTACAGGTCTTACGACACGTAGCACAAGGCTCTTCTCTGATGTACACATAGTACAAGTCTTACGTTACATAGCACAAGGCTCTTCTCTGATGTACACAAAGCACAGGTCTTACGTCACGTAGCACAAGGCTCTTCCCTTGCGTACACAAAGCACAGGTCTTATGTCACACAGCACGAGGCTCTTCCCTTGTGTACACAAAGCACAGGTCTTATGTCACACAGCACAAGGCTCTTCAGTCAGGTACACAGATACAGGTCTAATGAGGAACTCACATAGCACATGGCTCTTCAGTGAGGTACACATGGTAGCCTGTACACAGGTAGGGTTCGAACCTCTCTTCCCTGGGGCTACCCTCTGCCGCACTCACCACAACTCTGTGTTGGGTGGATGAAAAGTAGAGATCTTTGTCTGAAATATAAAATCAGAAACCCAGAGGTGACCAAAACTGTAGAAAACGTGCGCGCACACACACGCACGCACGCACGCACGCACGCACGCACGCACACACACACACACACACACAGAAAGAGAGAGAGGTGTAACTGAACTTGTCAAACACACACACACACACACACACACACACACACACACACACACACACACACACACACACACACACACACACACAGAGAAAGAGAGAGAGGTGTAACTGAACTTGTCAAACACACACACACACACACACACACACACACACACACACACACACACACACACACACACACACACACACAGAAAAGAGAGAGAGGTGTAACTGAACTTGTCAAACACACACACACACACACACAGAGAAAGAGAGAGAGGTGTAACTGAACTTGTCAAACACACACACACACACACACACACACACACACACACACACACACACACAGAGAGAAAGAGAGAGAGGTGTAATTGAACTTGTCAAACACACACACACACACACACACAGACACACACACACACACACACACACACACACACACACACACACACACACACACACACAGAAAGAGAGAGAGGTGTAACTGAACTTGTCAAACACACACACACACACACACACACACACACACACACACACAGAGAAAGAGAGAGAGGTGTCACTGAACTTGTCAAACACTTGTTTCAGTGGCACT
This sequence comes from Alviniconcha strummeri, assembly GCA_963584105.1. NCBI lineage: Eukaryota > Metazoa > Mollusca > Gastropoda > Provannidae > Alviniconcha > Alviniconcha strummeri. The sequence continues at coordinate 30,921,252 of OY757543.1, forward strand.
TTTTGTTTATTTGCATTCACTGATTTATTTAAAGAATTAAAAATAATGTTAAAATTTTTTAAGGAGGGGGTGAACATGAACACAGCTACAGGTCTCGTCTCACAATGTCAGTGAATATATCCATGAACTTGATGTTCAGTTAAAAAATATCTATGTATACAGCACAGCCTGTCAAACCAACCTCTCTGGTTCTGCCAACCAAAGTCTGACACGCATACCACTAGAAAAAACAATGACCTCTTGTCGCAATGGTTTCTTCACTTCTCTGTGTGTTCAGTCACAAACTGAGATTAGGTGTCCCCCTGTGGAACCTAGTACAGGAATCTAGTACCACTTCTGACTGGCCACAGTACACACCCAGGAATCTAGTATCACTTCTGACTAGCCGGCCACAGTACACACCCAGGAATCTAGTACCACTTCTGACTGGCCACAGTACATACACAGGAATCTAGTATCACTTCTGACTGGCCGGCCACAATACACACCCAGGAATTTAGTATCACTTCTGACTGGCCGGCCACAGTACACACCCAGGAATTTAGTATCACTTCTGACTGGCCGGCCACAGTACACACCCAGGAATCTAGTACCACTTCTGACTGGCCACAGTACATACACAGGAATCTAGTATCACTTCTGACTGGCCGGCCACAGTACACACCAGGAATTTAGTATCACATCTGACTGGCCGGCCACAGTACACACCCAGGAATCTAGCATCACTTCTGACTGGCCAGCCACAGTACACACATTGGCCAACACAAATCTCCCCACAGGCACAAAGGAAGGTGTGTAGAATGTTTTGTTTGTGGAATCTCTTACACAGGGAATATGCTTTTCATGTTTCTACCTCTACTGCAGCCTGCCTGTCTCTCACCTGACTGTATCAATGTCAGTTTTCACAGATCACTGACGTTCACACATATGTTAGAAATAAAGGTAAATTAATAGAAACATACTGTTTCTTTTCCTCTGCTTAGTGATATGCTTAAATTCAGTGGGTAATCTCATCCAATCTGAGGTGGAAAATGGGAAAAAGGAGAGACTTCTCACCGGTCATGTTTTGACTGCCCCCGGCGTTTACATATCATTACTAAACTTAGTTAACTTAATTAATATAATAAACAAAGTCAGGATTCTCATTCTTGACACAGCACATGACCAAATGTTTCTGGTAAAATATACTAACATGTTCACTGAACCCACTGAATATGACCCCACATTTTGGTAAAATGCTGACCAAACATGATCAAACTGACTGAATATGACACCAACTTTTGGGTAAAATGCAACATTTGACAAACTGGTGACCTGCAATAACGTAACTAAACCTACATGCAGCAAACGTACCTTGCATATCCCACATACCACCACCCTGTGACCTTGCCACAAGGTCAATGCCAACCATCACTGCGTGCATCAGCGGGTTGTCTCTGGTGAGGGCATGACCTTTGGCCATGACTGTGTCCCTGGCTACCTTTGGCCATGACTGTGTCCCTGGCTGCATCAACGATCACAACTCCAACACCCTCCTAAAAAGATCAAAAAGTAAACATCAAATCCATGCTTGCAAGTGTGTGTGTCTATCTCTCTCTCATAATTATGGGCTTTTTCGAGCACACAGATACCACCTTGAACTGAAGCAAACTATCTCTCTCTCTCTCACACACTCTCTCTCTGTCTCTCTCTCTCTCACTCTCTGTCTCTGTCTCTCTCTCTGTATGCAGTCCACAAAAACAGCAAGCACTCCTTGGAACCAGATTTTGGCTCCTTGTTTTTAGACATGGTCTCATTCAACACTGGGGTCATGAAATTCACCGTTCAAATGTCAGTTCTGTTATCAAAACTGCCCTCATTCAAAAGAGCAACTGATTTATTTTAACTATCAGACTGAAGAAATCATGATTAAAAGTAGCATGACTGATGCTGGCAATGGCGCAGTTTGTTTATTGCCAGTAATAGTCTCTCACTGAGAAGCAGAGGTGATACAGAGCCTCCTGAGGTGCTGATGTGGACAGGAGAAGGAAGCATCTTCAAAGAGAACTTAGTTGGTGACATGACACAGGCTACAAAGTTTTGACACGTCAATGGCTCTCAGGAATACTTGGACAGCAGTAGCATCAATCCTGGTTCCTAGTGGTTGTTCCTTAAGGTTACGGTATAGGAATAAGTCTGACTGACAGTATGGTGGAAGAGGGGCTAGCTGTGCCCCATGCAAGATGCAGAAGCTGACCCAGTGCAGACCTACAGTGACTCCATCTTCAGAGGATGAAGAGAACACGGATCTTGAGGCGCTATGTCCAGCTCAGTGTTTTGGGAAGCATGTGCTGACAGAGCATGAAGAAAGACCCTTTCTACTGACAAAAACATTCTAGACAGCTTACATTTTGATTGGCAGACACTTCATAAAATTAAATGACCCATTGGCATTTTGCAGCTGAGTTTGGAACCTTTTGTAGTTTCTCAAGGTGTGTAGGATAGCCTGAAAGGGGCGAGTTGCAGTAGTCTGACCTAGAAAGGACAAAGGAACATAGAAGTGTTTTCGTAGGGTCAACAGAAACATGACAGCGAACTGAACTGATGCAGCAAAGTTCAAAGACAGACATTCTTTATGGTAGTGGGTTTAGAGGCTGGAAGCAACCTGGAGCATAAGCAGATGATGAGAGTCTCTGTTTTGTCATTGTTTTGTTTCACTTAAGGTAAAGGTGAAGGTGTCTGCCAATCAAAATGTAAGCTGTCTAGAATGTTTTTGTCAGTAGAAAGGGTCTTTCTTCATGTTCCGCCAGCACATGCTTCCCAAAACACTGATCTGGACGTAGTGCCTCAAGATCCGTGTTCTCTTCATCCTCTGAAGATGGAGTCACTGTAGGTCTGCACTGGGTCAGCTTCTGCATCTTGCATGGTCCAGGAATTACCTGAAGGAGGGAGTAGAGGTGAAGGTCTCACTTGAGGAGTGGGGGGGGGGGGGGATAAAGCTGAAGATCTCACCTGGGAAGGTGGTGGAGGTAGGAGGGGGGGGGGTAAAGGTGAAGGTTTCACCTGAATGGGAAATGGAAAGTAAAGGTTTCACCTGAATGGGAAATGGAAAGTAAAGGTTTCACCTGCATGGGAAATGGAAAGTAAAGGTTTCACCTGAATGGGAAACGGAAAGTAAAGGTTTCACCTGAATGGGAAACGGAAAGTAAAGGTTTCACCTGAATGGGAAATGGAAAGTAAAGGTTTCACCTGAATGGGAAATGGAAAGTAAAGGTTTCAACTGAATGGGAAATGGAAAGTAAAGGTTTCACCTGCATGGGAAATGGAAAGTAAAGGTTTCACCTGAATGGGAAATGGAAAGTAACGGATTCACCTGAATGGGAAATGGAAAGTAAAGGTTTCACCTGGCCCTTTTGTTGTGCCACATCTGCCATGTCTTGGGCTTGCTGCAGGTGTGCTCTGATTTTCTCCACTTCTGACTCACAGAAGAACTTGCCAGACATCAGCTTAGCAATCCTGTAAACACACGTCACACTCACACTCCAAATATGCTTGGCACAATACACAGATATAATTATATTACCTGTCACCCTGACACTCTAATAGGGTTTGATGACAGGCATGTTGTGTGGGCAGAGGTCTGTGGTCGTCACCTGTCCTATGCATCATCAGAGTGGTCATCACCTGTCCTATGCATCATTAGAGTGGTCATCACATGGCCTATGCATCATAAGTGGTCATTACCTGTCCTATGCATCGCAAGTGGTCACCACCTGTCCTATGCATCATCAGCGTGGTCACCATCTGTCCTATGCACCAAGAAGACCATGTCAATTGTAATAGTGTTAAGCCAATAAGCGTTCTGTCAGTCATATTCACGGACACAGGGTTATTCTGAAAATGTCACTAAATGCTCTCTGCATTCATGTTTGGTAATGTTAGTGGGTGTGCTGTGTGCTCATGACTGTGGGGCACCCTTTACCTTGGGTGCACAACCAGGAAAACACATGAAATTGGTCCTGGGACCAAAAGTGACAGTTCACAGCAGAACGCCTCATAATACATCCACACTAATTACAACAAAATCCTTGCACACCAACACAAACACAACACGGAGGAATGAACCTTTTGTCTTCATGAAAGGTGACAGGCCAGTACAAGATGCTTTCCTCATACTGTCGTCGAGTCAGTGGAGCATGTCTGGGCACCTTTACCAGATACGGTTTGCTGAACACACTCTCGTCAACCCACTCCTGCAGTACAGAAGAGACGGTCACATCCAAATGGACAGCCGCCAACCTGCAGTTCCCACCTGCACACATCACCGTCTGACTGCAGGTGGAATCCCCATCTGGACTGGGATTACTATCCTTGTGTCCTGAAGCACAGTTCTCACTTGAACACAGCACACTCTGTCCTGAACACGCAGAGTGTCCTGCAGCAAAGTACGTGTCTGTCGCTAATGGCACACTCTCCCCTGGAGTCAGCTTGCCATCTGACTGGGCAGTGCTCTGCAGCTTGCTTGTGGCCACACTCTCCCCTGGAGCCAGCTTGCCATCTGACTGGGCAGTGCTCTGCAGCTTGCTTGTGTCCACATCTGACTGGGCAGTGCTCTGCTGCTTGCTTGTGGCCACATCTGACTGGACAGTGCTCTGCTGTGTGCTTGTGGCCACATCTGACTGGACAGTGCTCTGCTGCTTGCTTGTGTCCACATCTGACTGGACAGTGCTCTGCAGCTTGCTTGTGGCCACACTTGGGCCGCCCTGGGCTGCTACAGCTGGACAAAGGAGAATCTGCAAGGGGCAGTCTGAAAAGAAAAACACAGAGAACCAATAACAAAGACAAAAGGCCACCGTAAGTGGGTAATCATACTCCACAACAAATGTGAATGGAGAAACAAATTCATCAGGAAGCTACATGGAATACACTATTATGGTGTAATACATGTCATACACTCTTATTTTTGGCATCTGTTCCACCCCTGTGTTACTGCAGTAGCGCATTAAAGATCCCATTCATTCTGCCAAAAGTGCCAGTAGCAGGTTACATCCGAATGCACATGTACCCTACATATGTGGCTTTGCATGAAGTGTGACACTGTAAACTGGTGCATGGTTGTGTGGTGTACACAGAATGTGCACTGAGACTGCAGTAGCTTCACATGGCACCAGTTATGCAACAACCCAATAGAACGGTAAGTACCATTTGGATGGATATTCAAAAACGTGAACTCACTCAGAACCACATGTGACATGGGCACAGTGAGTCTGCTCAAAGAGCAGAGAATAGCACTCTATGAAAACAAATAGCACTCTATGAAAACAAATAGCGCTCTATGAAAACAAATAGCGCTCTATGAAAACAAATAGCACTCTATGAAAACAAATAGCACTCTATGAAAACAAATAGTGCTCTATGAAAACAAATAGCACTCTATGAAAACAAATAGCGCTCTATGAAAACAAATAGCGCTCTATGAAAACAAATAGCGCTCTATGAAAACAAATAGCGCTCTATGAAAACAAATAGCACTCTATGAAAACAAATAGGGCTCTATGAAAACAATCAACAACAACAATGTGTTACACGTAAAACAAAAACAGACTTGACAAATATTCAGTGATGTTGTGAACATTCACTGTGACCTTGACCTTAAAACAGAAATCCAATCTTGTCACAAAATGATATATATACATTATCATCAAACTAAGTATGGATGCAAAAGGATCAGCAGTTCAGAAGCCACAGTAAAAATAGCCACATTCTGATAATAAATATGAGCCCTCACTATGACCTTGATATTGAAGAGACACAGCAGTCTCTTCACATGACAATACTTATTTGGATCACAACATACATCAATGTAACAAACTTGGTTACATAAGGTAAGTAAGTAAGTTGGTGTTTTACACCCAGTCAACCGGTGTGGTTATATCAGGGTGGTGGTTACATAAGGTCCAACAGTTCAAAAGATATCATCCAGACAAACATTAATTCAAATTTTAAACTTTTGCTGTGATGCTGACTTTGAAAACAATCCAATGTTTTACAAGACACTCCAGCTTAGGATGATCTACCGCAAAATTAAGTCTGGCTACAAAAGAATCATTAGTCCAGACTATAACAGAATCAGTCATATTCTGATCATAAGAGGCCTATAACAGAATCAGTCATATTCTGATCATAAGAGGCCTCACTGTGATCTTGACCTTGAAGCTGAAGACAGCAGCCCAGCTTATTTGCATGACATTCCTGCTCATGAAGATCCACACCACACCAAGATGGGTTACAAAAGGTTGAATAGTTCAGAAGATATATTTGGACAAAGTCTGGACACATGGACAAACACTGACAGATGCAAAATAACTCCACATAATTACAGCATATAGCATTTTCACCCCCCTCCCCCCCCCAAAAAAAACCACAACTTTGTTTTGGGAGCATAATGACATAGTATCTTTAATTCCCTGAAGTCAAAGGAAATTATGTCCAATTTTGCATTATATAATCCCTTATAACAGCATTTATTGTTTAAAATCAAAGCTGGCCTGTAGAAATGACCTGGAAGGCATTTCCCTTATTTAAAGAGATAAAACTGATTTTGTGCAGGCCTACATTTAACCATACATATTATACTTGTCTCTGAAAGTCCAGATTTTTTATAATTATTGAAAACATACTTTTTCCACCAACACTGCGAACTCTTTTCAGATGCTGGAACTTTCCCAGAGGATGTGAGGCACTGAGCAATCTGCAAACAGATCCACCCACATCTGATTATACATGTACACAACAGACCTACCCACAACAGATTACACCTGTAGACAACACATCACCCACAGCTGATAACACCTGTACATAACAGATCCCCCCACAACTGATTACACCTGGAGAAAACAGATTACACCTGCAGAAAACAGACCCACCCACAACCAATTACACCTGTAGACAGCAGACCCACCCACAACAGATTACACCTGTAGACAGCAGACCCACCCACAACAGATTACACCTGTAGACAGCAGACCCACCCACAACTGATTACACCTGTAGACAGCAGACCCAACCACAACTGATTACACCTGTAGACAGCAGACCCACCCACAACAGATTACACCTGTAGACAGCAGACCCACCCAATTACACCTGTAGACAGCAGACCCACCCAATTACACCTGTAGACAGCAGACCCACCCAATTACACCTGTAGACAGCAGACCCACCCAATTACACCTGTAGGCAGCAGACCCACCCAATTACACCTGTAGACAGCAGACCCACCCAATTACACCTGTAGACAGCAGACCCACCCAATTACACCTGTAGACAGCAGACCCACCCAATTACACCTGTAGACAGCAGACCCACCCAATTACACCTGTAGACAGCAGACCCAACCACAACTGATTACACCTGTAGACAGCAGACCCACCCACAACTGATTACACCTGTAGACAGCAGACCCACCCAGTTACACCTGTAGACAGCAGACCCACCCAATTACACCTGTAGACAGCAGACCCAACCACAACTGATTACACCTGTAGACAGCAGACCCACCCACAACTGATTACACCTGTAGACAGCAGACCCACCCAATTACACCTGTAGACAGCAGACCCAACCACAACTGATTACACCTGTAGACAGCAGACCCAACCACACCTCATGTGTGTTCCAGCAGTAAAACACAAGCAATCCAAACATGGTGGTCTTGATAATGATTTTTTTAATTTAAAAAAAAAGTAATAAATTGTAAAAAGTTTAGAGAGTGGAAGCAGATCCTGTAATTGTAAAGCAACAACAACAGCAACAAAAATATATAATCCAAAAATATATATAATATAAATCCAAGCTTTACAACACTAAAAGCAGCCACAGTCCTAGGCCTATGACCTTTCAGCCAGCAAAATAACTGGCCTAAATCTCAGCTGTTTCAGCCCAAGGTTTCACTCAGTCTTTGGCATGGTCCCTGTCTATGAATAGCATTCTGGGGCCATTGTGCCTGGCAATGAAATTTAGGCCAGCCTACGGCTTTGTCATAGTTACAATCTCTGGTTTCATCATCCAGTTTATCACTATTCTCACTATTAAAGTATCATCATTCATTACATTTGCATGCTCTGCTCTCTTTTCTTCTGTCAGTTCAAACTGACCAAAATCATTTTTTAGCCATAACTGATCACTATCGTTACTTTTGCCCACCTCTATTTTCCCAGCTTTATAGAATAACTTAAAGCCCATTCTTAATAGACAGTTTCTGGAAATAACAGGCAAAGATAATTTGACAGCGTTTTCTTACTACGGGAGAGTGAAGTCCACTGAATGGAGGCGGCAGCTGAGAAGAGCCAATCTGCAACAGTTTTAGATCTTCAGGCATGGACCTGTTGTAATTTATACTAGACTACCAGCTGGGGGAACCTACTATCCGATCTGCATGTTCCCCACGAACAGTGAGCGCTTGATCGGCATTTCTGATGCCTTTTCTGCCTTTGTTTACGGGTATCCGTCATCTTGCCCACGTGCTCGCTGTACCCCCAACAAAAGCGCGCCTACTCTGCGCTACACCCGCAGGCCTGGACCTATATATATATACAGGCCATGCCTGTAGGCACTTACCGAGTGCAGTCCCCTGGATTTCTGAAGATCGTCTATTGTGCGAATGCTTGTTCGCGAACCTAGTTGGAAGTATTTGGCGAACCTAGCTGGTTTTTAATTGGGCGAACTTTTCCTCGCAAACCTAGTTGGGAGTATTCATCAAACTGTGACGAAGCTATATTCAGGGTCCAAAAAGCTTCACTCAACATGTTCTGGGAATATTTGCCCTATTCAATGAACATTGCCTCTGATTGGCTGAGAGCAGAGCTCTCATGTGGAAAAAGAAGAAATAAAAATCAAAATGGATGACAGTGTCGCTGGGTTCTTCACTCGCTTCAGAGGGAATTTGTTGATTTGTTGACACTCACGCAAACAGCTGCCTCCTATTCATTCCCAAACATTCCTCCATTTTATCCCAACCTCATCGTCCCTTCATCCTCATCTCTAGCCATTGCGTGTTGTGTTCATCTGCCTGCTTGTTGATTGTGTGTCCACATGGCTGTTGGACTGATTGTCTGTCCACATGGTTGTTGGACTGATTGTGTGTCCGCATGGTCATTGGACTGAATGTATGTCCAAATGGCTGTTGGACTGAATGACTGAAGGTATCATGTAGTCTTACTATATGGAATCCTAAATCTGTCACTACTAAAAGTACTATGGGCCTGTTGTCAAATTCAGCTCTGAGTCTGAGTCTGTCTCATTGGCCAAAATTTTCTGTTGAAGGAGTTTAGTGTTCCTGCTATTGTATAGTGCTAATTATACAATGCTGGTTGGCAAGTTGTTCTTATATTTCTCTCTTTTTTGGACAGAGTTATGATGTTCATGACTAGTTACACTGAAGACTACTACATCAGCTACAACTTTTCAGGAAAATTCACAAGTGCACTCAGTACTGGTGTTCAGTCTCTCATGCACTAGAGAACCCACCTGGAGCATGTTAACTAAGTGCATGCACCACCCCGGCAACATTAACACCCAGCTTGTTGTTGCTAACACCCTCCCCCTTTGTGCACAGTGCACAGGATGTATGCCCTAGAAAAGCCATGAACTGTTTTAATTTGTTATTCAAAATCTGATGCTCACTTCACAGCCTCGGCAGTTTTCCTTTTATCCAGCACATGGCTGACATAGAAGTCCACCAGCTCCACAGG
>OY757543.1:30933682-30945676 GCA_963584105.1 Alviniconcha strummeri
GTCCTGGTCGGTCTGGCCGTTGCGTAGCAGATAGGTTTACGAGGTCGCAGCCGGTAAGTGAGACCACACATAGCACCACTGCTTTATAAATGAAACGTACCGCACTGGCTGCTCGTCAGTGAAAGTCTGTGACGTGACGAGGACAAGATAACAACTCACTTCCACAGTAGCCTTTTATATATATAAGACTTACCTGTTTAGACAGGCCTTTTCATAACCGCAGGTAAACCATTTCTGCGTGCATAGGTTATGTGTACATCTATGCGTATAGGCCTATATACATGTGCGTGAATGGTGTGTTCTAAAGCATTGAGGTTTTGTTCTACAAACTTATTTACGCTGTATAGAAAGCTACCTATTATTATGATGATTATTATTCAGGCATCATTTTTATTTCTGGAAAACCTTACGCAGAAAAATAACACACAGACACGCACACGCGTGCGCGCGCACAGAGAGAGAGAGAGAGAGAGAGAGAGAGAGAGAGAGAGAGAGAGAGAGAGAGAGAGAGAGAGAGAGAGAGAGAGAGAGAGAGAGCCTATCACTGTTTTGGGTAGTGCTTGGTTGTAGTGACAGCTATCACGTTATATTAATCTTGCCGCCATAGACAGCATTTGGTTACAGTGATAGCAATGACGGTTATGCACACGTCACGATCATGGACAGCGTCTGGTTACAGTGTTAGATGTCAGGATACACATGATGAAGATGATGCCACAGTTTCTGGTTACAGTGTTAGCAGTCAGGATACACACGATAAGATGATGCCACAGTTTCTGGTTACAGTGTTAGCAATCAGGATACACACGATAAGATGATGCCACAGTTTCTGGTTACAGTGTTAGCAGTCAGGATACACATGATGAAGATGATGCCACGGACAGTTTCTGGTTACAGTGTTAGCAGTTAGGATACACACGATAAGATGGTGCCACAGTTTCTGGTTACAGTGTTTGCAGTCAGGATACACATGATGAAGATGATGCCACGGACAGTTTCTGGTTACAGTGTTAGCAGTCAGAATACACACGATGAAAAATATGCCACAGACAGCGTTTGGTTACAGTGTTAGCAGTCAGGATAAACATGATGAAGATGACACCACAAACAGTTTCTGGTTACAGCGTTAGCAGTCAGGATAAACATGATGAAGATGACACCACAAACAGTTTCTGGTTACAGCGTTAGCAGTCAGGATAAACATGATGAAGATGACACCACAAACAGTTTCTGGTTACAGCGTTAGCAGTCAGGATACACACTAAAAATGATGCCACAGACAATGTACCTCTGTAGATTAGAGGATGTACCTCAGGTGGAGTTTATGTACCTTGTATTGCCAGGTGAGAGTTACCGTAGGCGACTCAGGTCTTTGTTGTTGTACTTGTGTGACATATCCTGAGCGCTAATTAACTCCCTTGTGTTTTGATGCCACAGTTTCCAGTTACAGCAATATTTAGAATGAATCCGGGCAGTCATAATTGTTAACCACATTTGTTTCTTTTTGTCTTTTTTCCCTCCTTTATGTATTTCAAGGACTGGTCAGCAGATTCCAACCGACAGTGTCCAGTGATATTACCATCACCAATACTGAACGATGAACAGTGTCCAGTGACATTGTGATGACGAACAGTGTCCGGTGACAGTGCCATGATGAACAGAGTCCAATGATATCGTCATGATCAATACTGAACGATGAACAATGTCCAGTGACATTGCCACACCATTCATTGATAAATTGTTCAGTGACATTATCCCGTGAATGATGAACAGCGATCAGTGAAATTCATATGACCACTACTGTATCAGTGATGACCAGTGTCCAGCAATATTCAATCTCCACTACCGAATGTTGAACAATGTCTACCAAAGCTTCTGAGCAATGATTAGTCTCCCGTGACATCCCCATCAGCACTACCCAAAGCTAAATAGTTGCTAATGACATTTCCGTCACTTCTCAATGATGAACAGTGTCCTACAACGTGCACTGCCGTCTGCGTAACTGAACAACGAGCTGCGTTCAGCAATATTCTCATCGTCACGACCAAACAGCGGTAAATGCCGTTGATATTTCACTACCTCTAAGCACCAGTGAAAACTTCCAACAGGATTTCCATCACCACTTCTGAACAATGGGTGATGCCAACTAAGCAACATTCCTTTAACCCCGATGAACAGCGCGCATTGTTCAACAACATTCCCTTCACCTCTGATGGCCAGTGAACGGCGTAGCGTTATGCTGCACCATTAAGTGAACAGGACGCTGTTTATGCCATGGCCGTGCAGGGTGACACCGTCTGCTGTGGCTCTGCCCGCTTCAGTATACGGGACGTCACTGTAGAGCCGGTGCTCTTCTTATACATGTTTGCAGCCCACGTGGTCTTCCCCGCCCTTCAGGCTCTCACTTACCACAAGGTCTGCATCCAGCGATTCAACGCATCCTTTTGCCAGCGCCTGAGAAACGTGACGTTTCAGCAGGAGCACAGCGCTGACAACGACTACGTTCAGTCCGCAACCTCGCACTGGATCCTGCTGGGCAATGTGGCCATGACCTTGCCGGCCTGCCTCACCGTCTTCTTCTTCCTGGGATCGTTCGGCGACAAGGTGGGCCGCAAGTTCCCCGTCCTCCTGCCTCTGCTGGGCGCCATCGCCGAGGCCGCAGCCAGTCTCCTCAACGCCCTCTTCCCCGCGGCGCCGCTGTGCCTGCTGCTGGTGGGGCCTTTGCTCAACGGCCTGTGCGGCGGCATCATCGCCTGCCTCATGGCCGTCTTCAGCTACGTCAGCCACATCGCGCAGCCGCACTCCAAGACCATGCGCATTGGCATTGTGGAGAGCATGATCTTCATGGCGGGGACCCTGGGGGTGTTCATTTCGGGAGCCGTGCTGGACCGCACGAGCTTCGCCTTCGTCTTTGGCTTCAGCGCGGGTTTGCAGTGTCTGGCGCTGCTGTACGTGCTGCTGTGGCTGCCGGACATCAAGCCCGCACAGCCGGGGGCCGCCGTCGTCCGATGGGGCCGCTGGGCCTGTGAATCCCTCACGGACATGGGCCACTTCCTCAAGCGACCCCGGGGCCCGCGCGTCCGTCTGAACATCTTGCTTCTCGTCGTCACTATCGACGTGATCCTTCTCTGCACTATTGGTATGTTCATGATCTGATCCTTCTCTGCACTATTGGTATGTTCATGATCTGATATCTTCTCTTCACTATTGGTATGTTCATGATCTGATCCTTCTCTGTACTACTGGTATGTTCATGATCTGATCTCTTCTCTTCACTATTGGTATGTTCATGATCTGATCCTTCTCTGTACTACTGGTATTTTCATGATCTGATCCTTCTCTGTACTACTGGTATGTTCATGATCTGATCCTTCTCTGTACTACTGGTATGTTCATGATCTGATATCTTCTCTTCACTAATGGTATGTTCTTGATCTGATCCTTCTCTGAACTATTGATATGTTCATAATCTGATCGTCCTCTGCACCTATTGATATGTTCATGATCTGATCCTTCTCTGTACTATTGATATGTTCATGATCTAATCCTTCTCTATGTACTATTGCTATGGTCATGATCTGATCCTTCTCTGTGTACTTATGGTATGGTCATGAAAATTCATCTCTTTCAAAAGAACAATTCTTTGCACGTGTTCCGCTTCGTCTGAATAGTGGGTAGGGGGCGTCTTATGGGTACTGACCTTTCGTGAGTACAGCCAGTATTTTAGACCGACAGCTGTCTATAGACCCGCCCTCCGGGGATGGATGGGGGAGGGGTATGGTTACTGATCTTTTGTGAGTGCAGCCAATATATTTTAGACCGACGGCTGTCAATAGACCTGCCCCAGGGGGAAGGGGGGGGGGGTATTGTTTCCGGTCTTTCTGCGAGTGCAGACAGGGTTAACCTTCTCTTCTCTGGTTATTGCTTGAGTCGGTTGCCACTAATGGAAAACTACAGGTGTCAGCATCTGTCTTTACAGGAGAACTGGACATACTACAGGTGTCAGCATCTGTCTTTACAGGAGAACTGGACATACTACAGGTGTCAGCATCTGTCTTTACATGAGAACTGGACATACTACAGGTGTCAGCATCTGTCTTTACAGGAGAACTGGACATACTCCTCCTCTACCTTCGTCTGGAACCGCTGGCCTGGTCACAGACACTGTTCGGCTATTTTAAGGGAGTGGAGAACCTTCTGCAGGGGTTGATGCTGATTCTGGTGCTACCGTTCCTGAAACGAAAGCTGAGAGTGTGCGACACCTTCCTAGTGATGGGCGGAATCGTGTCCAAAGCGGTCGGCTTGGCCGTCATGGGCTTGGCCAACACAACCTGGCTGGTGTTTGCAGGTGAGTCTTTTCATAATTGTTCACTCGGGTTAGGATTTTGCCATTCAGAGCTGGGCGGTATTTGTTGATGAGTGTGTCCATAACTACTGGCATTTGCGTGAGTGTCCCCAGATCTCGGTAGTCTTTGTTAATGAACGTGTCTAAAAGGTTTACTCGGGTTGGGATCTTGCCGTTATGATCTGGGTGACATTTGGTGGCGAGTATGTCCATAATCCAAGGGAGTTTGGCATCCAGATTTTATTTTTGTTTTGGTGAGTGTGTCCATAACTGTTGGAAATCTGCCTTTCACACCTGCGTGCCTGTTGTTGGGGAGTGTGTTCATAACTGTTTGAATTTTGCCATCCAGATATGTGCGGTGCTTGTCGGTAAGTGTGTCCTTACTTGCTGGGATTTGCCTTCAGAATGTTTCGTGGCAGGATGGCTGTCGCGCTGGGCTCGGTTGCATGGACGTGCTTAATGCCCCGAAACTTTGCTTAGCGTTAAGGCTACAGGGGGAATCCCCCCCCCCCCCCCCCCCCAAAAAAACAACAACAAAAAACCCCCAAAAAACCAACAACAAACAAACAAACAAAAAAAAACAAGAAAAACACAACAGACAGACAAACAACAGCAAAAACAAAACAAACAAAAAACAAAACAACAACAACAAAACAGAAACACACATGCGATCGGATTGCACGGGAGCGCTTACCGGCACAACTTGCTTACATCTGAGTGTAACTTTATGTCTGCCCCCACCAGGTGTAAGTGCTTGCTTAGCCAAGGAAAGTGAACATAAAGAGAATTAAAATGGCGAATCGTGTATTGTATACATATGTGAACTACATTGGGAATTTTGCCATCCATATTTGCCAGCTGTTTGTTGCTGAGTGTGTCCCTAAATATTGACTCTCACTCGGGTTTTGCCGTTCAAATCTGGGTGGTATTTGTGAGTGTGCCCATACTTATTGACTCGTATTGAAGTTTGCCGCTCATTATGTTGACGCGTGTAACTGGTAGGACTGACTGTTTCGGATGTGTGTGTGCCCTCCAGACTCTAAGATAAAGTACTCTGTTTTATGTGTACTTATATTCATGTATTATTATACTGTGTGTTATTTTACTTGTGTCTTTTATGCAGTCGTAAGGCAATTTCTATATTATTCATAGACAATAAAGATTCTGTATTCTGTATGCAAATAAGTGTGATGTTTGCTGGTGAGTGTGTCCATAATTTGGGGGACGGCTGTTGTGTTAAAAGTCCCATGTGGGGGTTATGTTCAGCTGTAGTAATCTGCATTTCATCACAGACTCCATTATAGAAATCCCTCAAGTTGTAGTGCGGCTTGTGGAGTGGCGGGCATCACACTACTTGAATGTTTGAAAGTATTGCAGATGTCGGGAAACGGCTGCACACGCTACCTGCTTACCCATCATTGGGTAAACCTCAGGTTTTAGCTGAGGAAGTTGAGGAAACAACAAACGTATTACCATTATTGTCATTATGTCCCCTTCCAGCTGGTGTGGTGAGCATGGCGCAAGGTTTGCCATCGGTAGGTCTGCGGTCCATGATGTCCAGTCTGGTGGAGCAGCAAGAACAGGGTCAGTGACCGTCTCTCGACCAGGGCGAGTGACGTCTTTTGCGTAGAATAGCTGTGCCACAGGTCATCTGGGTGGCGGAGACAATGTTTGTATGTACGTGGGTGTTGTGTAGACAGTGTTTGTATGTATATGTGTGCTGTGTATACTGTACGTACGTGTGTGCTGTGTAGACATTGTTTGTACGTACATGTGTGCTGTGTAGACAGTGTTTGTACGTACATGTGTGCTGTGTAGACAGTGTTTGTATGTACATGTGTGCTGTGTAAACATTGTTTGTATACGTGTGTGCTGTGTAGACGGTGTTTGTTATACATGTGTGCTGTGTAGACAGAGTTTGTACGTACATGTGTGCTGTGTAGACAGGGTTTGTACGTACATGTGTGCTGTGTAGACAGTGTTTGTATGTACATGTGTGCTGTGTAAACATTGTTTGTATACGTGTGCTGTGTAGACGGTGTTTGTTATACATGTGTGCTGTGTAGACAGGGTTTGTGTGTACATGTGTGCTGTGTATACAGTGTTCGTATACGTGTGTGCTGTGTAGACAGTGTTTGTATGTACATGTGTGCTGTGTAAACATTGTTTGTATACGTGTGTGCTGTGTAGATAATGTTTGAATACATGTGTGCTGTGTAGACACGTATTTACGTGTGCTGTGTAGACAAGTATACGTGCGTGCTATGCAGACAGTGTTGGTGTACATGTGTGTACAATGTTTGTATGTAAGTGCACTGTGTATACAATGTTTGTATGCAAGTGCACTGTATAGACAATGTATGCAAGTGTGCTGTGTAGACAATGTTTATATGTCGTGCTCATTGTTTCCAAATTGCGCACTGGATCCAGTGTGCGTCATTTCTTGACCACTAGAGCAAATGTGCAACACATGTTGCTCAGCGGAGCAAGTAAGCAATTCACAGTCACTCTGGATCCACTGAGCAACACCTTGCGGTTGTGCTTTGGACCCATTGCGCTAAAAAGTTAACACTGCTAAATTTAGCGAGAATGTTGCAGACAGAAACCTGAAATAAAGGTCAGTTAGCCACAGTTGAGAGACTGACAGACAGACAGACAGAGTTTTTATAAATTAATGAAGCTATGTTTGATCCAAACACACAAGGTTAAAAGAACGGTGATTATAACACGATGACACAAAACATGCAAACATTTTCATGATAAACCCCGGAATGTTAGAGGCAAACTGTTCCAAACAGATGGTCCAGCGTAAAAAACCGATCTTTCACCAAATGTTTTTGTGTTTACACGAGGGCTGACAAAAGTTCGTGTGTCGGATGCGGATTCTACTTGTCTTGCTGGAGTATAAGGTTGAAGGAGATCGGACAGATAATGAGAGGCTGTTTCAGAGATGAAACTAAAGCAGCAAACGAAAGCAAACGATTGACAAGTAAGCGTGATAACTGACAAATAAAAATGGACTACTTGTCCTGTTTCGGGTTTTGGTGCTGGAGTGAATGAAAAAAGAGAATTGTCAACTTATCCTCATTCAGCACTGAAAACCGAAAGAGATAAGTAGAAAATTTTTATGCATCATCATTACATGTCAGTGTGTCGCTTGAAAGGTGGCGCTTATTTTGTCTTGCCCTGTCCAAATCAGCGTTCCTTTGAACTTTTCCTGTGTTTGGATCTTGTTTCAGAACGTTAGCAATCAACCTTGCTACAGACTGGGATGATCTAGTTTGGGTTATTTCTTTGATTCCTTTCTTTGTTATTATATTGCTTTTATGTGATTTTTGTGTGCGAGTTGACAGTGTAATTTGACGAGTAAAGTAGTCTGTATCTGTACATTGTTTCAACCAGCATACGGAACAGCTGAGGACATACGTCATGGATATCTACCGTCCAAATTCAGCCTGAACCAGTTCGACCTTTGTGACCACGTGTGATGTCACAAGAGGACACCCCAGAAGAAAACGCCATGTTTTGCCAGTTAGGATGACTCACTCTTGGACATAGTTATGCCAAAAGCGACTGCAACGGGAGGACTGTTTATGACTGTATGCCTGTGACAGGTGGAAGGTTAATGACTGTACATGTGACAGGTGGACTGTTGATGAATGTGTACCTGTGACAGGTGGACTGTTGATGAATGTGTATATGAATATACCTTGACAGGTCGATTGTTCAGCCTGATGGCAGCATCAGAGAGTCTGGTTGCAGTGCTGGCTGCTCTTCTCTTCAACACCATCTATCCAGAGACACTGCATTTCTTCCCAGGGTTCTCCTTCATCATGGCTGCCGCCATCTCCTTCATGGCTTTCTTCATTGTTGTGTAAGTTGTTAATAATAATAATAATAATTGGATAGCTTTTATGCGGCGCAGATCCTTTTGCAGAATTAAAACTCCATGCGCTAGCACACACTATTCAGGCAGTTAGTAAAACCTAACTGATACAAGAGGGAAGAAAGCCGGGAAGGTGCCTTCACAACTGGAACTGGCGTGACTTCGAGTCGCAACAGGCAATGGAACAATCCAACAACCACATGCCACCCATGCGCATTGCAGGAAAGTTTTGGAGCCACTGAATATTATTTTGTTTGTTTGTTTGTTTAACTCTTTGGTATGTGCGTGCGTGCGTGCGTGCGTGCGTGCGTGCGTGCGTGCGTGCGTGCGTGCGTGCGTGCGTGCGTGCGTGTGTGTGTGTGTATGCGAGGGAGAGTGAGGGGCAGAGTGAACTGTGTGACGCATTATTCAGTTAGGTTGTGTCCTGTTGTAATGTTCCATGTACAGCGCTTTGAACCTCACACATGTATCATACAGGGATTCAACGCATTATGCATTTATTATTATTATTAGACATATACGAGAATAATTTACCTGGGGTTTGTTCATCTTGAGGTAACGCTTTTTGATGTAAAGGTTCTCCAATTACTGAACTAATTTCTTTGATTTCTTCTCCTTTTTTTTTCCCCTTTTTTTTCCTTGTTAGACACAGTCGTTTAGTTTTAATTCGCATGACAGTCCTTTTATTTCTGATTCAGTTGACAGTGATATTATGGTGCTGAAAAGTAAACGGTGCCCCACTGGCCTGTAGGACAGGTGGAGTAAAGCCCCACTGATGTAGGACAGGTGGAGTAAAGCCCCACTGATGTAGGACAGGTGGAGTAAAGCCCCACTGATGTAGGACAGGTGGAGTAAAGCCCCACTGATGTAGGACAGGTGGAGCAAAGCCCCACTGATGTAGGACAGGTGGAGTAAAGCCCCACTGGCCTGTAGGACAGGTGGAGTAAAGCCCCACTGGCCTGTAGGACAGGTGGAGTAAAGCCCCACTGATGTAGGACAAGTGGAGTAAAGCCCCACTGATGTAGGACAGGTGGAGTAACGCCCCACTGATGTAGGGCAGGTGGAGTAAAGCCCCACTGGCCTGTAGGACAGGTGGAGTAACGCGCCACTGATGTAGGACAGGTGGAGTAAAGCCCCACTGGCCTGTAGGACAGGTGGAGTAACGCCCTACTGATGTAGGACAGGTGGAGTAAAGCCCCACTGGTGTAGGACAGGTGGAGTAAAGCCCCACTGGCCTGTAGGACAGGTGGAGTAAAGCCCCGCTGGCCTGTAGGACAGGTGGAGTAAAGCCCCACTGATGTAGGACAGGTGGAGTAAAGCCCCACTGATGTAGGACAGGTGGAGTCCTGTAGGACAGGTGGAGTAAAGCCCCGCTGGCCTGTAGGACAGGTGGAGTAAAGCCCCACTGATGTAGGACAGGTGGAGTAAAGCCCCACTGATGTAGGACAGGTGGAGTAAAGCGGTCATCGCTGACGCTGCGGTTTAACGCCGCTGCTGTTGGTTGCAGCTACCTTCACCGGACAGGGCCGGGTCTGATGGGCGCCACTCCGCCCTACAGGACCATGGCCGAGGACACGGAGAAACCTGACACGGAGAAACCCGACACGGACGGCGGAGGTAGAGAGAGGTCCACCTTTCACATCGCCACACTGGCCAGTGACGATCTCGTTGTCTACATCTAAATCATCGCCTACCAGTGAAGGTCGCGTTGTCTACATCTAAATCATCGCCTACCAATGACGATCTCGTTGTCTACATCTAAATCATCGCCTACCAGTGAAGGTCGCGTTGTCCACATCTAAATCATCGCCTACCAGTGAAGGTCGCGTTGTCCACATCTAAATCATCGCCTACCAGTGAAGGTCGCGTTGTCCACATCTAAATCATCGCCTACAGTATCACAGGCAGCCTGGACATTGTGCTGTGCACAGTGCGGTAGAGACAAGGCAGCCTGGACATTGTGCTGTGCACAGTGCGGTAGAGACAAGGCAGCCTGGACATTGTGCGGCCCAACTCCATAAGTAAACTATGACTGATAATGCAATTTCTCGCTCTAAAAATAAACGTGAACAAATAGGTACTTTCTTAGCTACTGACGTCTCGTGTATGTGGAACAATGCAGACGTCTGAAAACCCAGCTGTTCTCTGACTGACTTTGCACCATGTGTCTTTTTCTTTTTCGTCATTTGAATTACTCTCTCTCTCTCTCTCTCTCTCTCTCTCTCTCTCTCTCTCTCTCTCTCTCTCTCTCTCTCTCTCTGTGTCTGTCTCTCTCTCTGTCTCTCTGTCTCTCTGTCTCTGTCTGTCTGTCTGTCTCTGGCTCTGGCTCTGTCTCTCTCTCTCTGGCTCTCTCTCTCTCTCTCTCTCTCTCTCTCTCTCTCTCTCTCTCTCTCTCTCTCTCTCTCTCTCTCTCTCTCTCTCTCTCTCTCTCTCTCTCTCCCACCCCTGCCCAGCCCTTCAGCGCAATGAGCATTCAAGCGAATGGAAATTTGCGCTATAAACTGGCCATCATCATCATTCATCATTATCATCATCATCATCATCATCATCAAGATCATCACATCACCATCATCAACATCAACTTACAGACTCTTCAGCAAACCGGGATCTACCCGCGTTTAAAAAACAGAAACAACAAAACAAACAAGAAGCAAACAAACAAAAATAAGTGACAACCATGAAAACCACACGCATTTTTTTCAGAGACCCAAACGCAGAACTGAAAGCTTCTGGTGTTCCACTGTCCGTGACGTCAAAGACACTTTGGTGACGTCAGACTAAACAACTAGAAAGAACACAAAACGTACGAAAGAGCGCATGAAAAAAAGTGTCAGTGATGCTGACAATACTTTCAGCACAATACAATTGTCTTTTAAATGAGAGACACTGAGACACTATACAGAGGGATGCAAGTTGAGAGATATCCCTGAGAAGTGTGTGTGTGTGTGTTTCTGTGTGTGTTCGCGCGTTTGTGAGTGTGTGTGCGCGCGTGCGTGCGTGCGTGCGCGTGCGTGCGTGCGTGCGTGCGTGCGTGCGTGCGTGCGTGCGTGCGTGTGTGTGTGTGTGTGTACGCGCGCAATTGGATGTGCATTAAAACTTGTCACTATGTATGTTTAAGGAATTTGTAAGCGCTTAGGGTCAGTACGGATCAGTACAATATTGGCAGATATTTACTGAGGAACATGTTCTTTTGCACCAGCATTCCAAGGGCTGTTTTCTGCGTGTGCCTGTTGGAAGTGATCAGAAAGGCGTTGAATGTAATGTTGCAGCGTATTTGTTTGTATAATTACACGATGTCACTGTCGACCCTATTGTTGTTGTTTTTAGTTCTGTTTTGTGTTGTGCGCCTCGGGCTCACATTGGGTGTAAGCGCTTGATAAAATAATACTCTTTTACATTACATTACGTCAGCGGTCCAATGATCCCTTCCCATTCCAGATTTGCCTTTCGAGTCCCTCTTCGACATCTGTGTTGATTATGATGTGTCTTGATGCGTAACTCCAAATTTCCTTGAAAAATGTGTCGTCTTCAGTAGGACACGGGGTGGCGGTGGTCCGTGCAACTAACTGTTCCTTTTCTCTTCAGCAGTGAACACCAGAAGCTTTTCTCTGTCCGGAACAGCGGTAACGGGGCCATTTTGGACCTTTAGGCGGGATGCTTAAACATAGAAAGAACAACAGAAACAGAAGAAAAAAAATGCGCTTAGGCCGACCGGATAGTCCTATGCCGATGTTTTCAAAGTGTTACCATTTAGAAAATAAAC